>BQNB010017166.1:0-70390 GCA_026074375.1 Tanacetum coccineum
ATCAGAGGGTTGTAAAACTTTTACGTTTGCAACACTTCGCATCAACAACCTTAAGCTCTAAAGCTAGTGAGAGTATAGTGGACAAGAATAAGAAAAGTCAACCAGTCAATTCAAACCCTTATGCTAGACCAACGGGCGCTAAGTGATTTAGGTGTGGTGAACGGGGCATAGGTCTAGTATGCGTCTTAAACGACCAACTTATTATTCGGTAGAGATTGGGAATGAAGGACTGATTATTGACGAGGCGTTTCAAGAAGAAGATGAGGAATTAGAGTATGTTGAGATGTGACAACCACCAGAGTTGTTATAACATCTTCGACTAAACTTACTTGTATTAATTTGTTTTATGCTTGTTTGGTCACTTTGAGCTTGGACTGTCTTTTTATATAACCTCGATTACGAGCGTCCCTTCGACCAAAGATCCATATTTTTAGGTTATTATTTAACCTAGTACATTTACTATATACTTTTATTTCGCGTAAATTAAAATTTTACGGGTAACCGAATAAGTTATCCCGCGTACGTCGTAAAACGTACATTAATATTAACCTGAGACAAGACTAAATTAATTTAGTCTACATGCTTTATACATTTTTATCATCTTACATATATATTTTATATGTCATACTTTTACTTTTTGTTTTTATGTAAACTTTGTATGTTTTGCGTTTTTAATCTGTAACGACTCAATTCTATACTTAGTTGATGATCGGGAGATGTTTGTGTTTGGAGTCCCTAGTCGATGCGGCTGAATAATATGACGAGTTCATATTAGGGTGACACGTTATGGTATCATTCACTGAAGTTCGGTGGTTGAAATTGAGTCTAGTTTCTTAGAGGTATGTCTCGAGTCCGCTTTGTGCATTATACAAGCAGAAAATTCATGTAGACATTTATAAATTGGTAATACTAAATGCATATGAGATTAATGTAACATAGGAGCCTTTAGCATATGAGATCTTAACTGATTTGATAAACTAGAACTCTAAACTTCATAATACTAAGAATAAAGATCAAGTCTAACATAATAAGAATGAAGATTGATATTTGAATAGAATACTAAAACTCTTCACGTCCTTTTCATGCATTCATATGCATACATTTTTGGTCCTTTATTTATAAAGCTAGATACAATAAATATTATAGATTTCTAAAATAACATTTTTGGCCCTTGTTTGTTTTAAGCACTTCAAAACTAGTCCCTAATGTTTTATAAACTTTATAAAACTCTAAAGTACAATGTATAGTCTATAAATATAAAACTTTATAAAAACTTATTTACATTCTTTCGCGCATTATTTATAAGCCCTAAGACGCAGCATTATTTTTAGGTTGCTTCTAAGGTTTCCTCGGCTTATGTCATCCTATTTTCTTGGCTTTACGTAACTTTATTTTTGTTGCTCTTAACGCTTTGCTAAAGGTGAGTTCACGGCCCCCCTTCTCTTTTAAATGTTTTATACGTTTTTAGGATGAAATGGATGATGATTATTGCTTTATAAACTATTTTAAACTATTTGGGCTTTATTAATATTTTGGACTATATAAACTATTTTGGACTAATTGAACATTTTAAGCTATTTGGACTATATGGACTTTTTGGACATTTTAGACATTTTAAGCTATATTGGACAAATTTCTTTTGAACTTGATGAATGCTTTTAAGTATACGCAAGATTTCCGTTTTACTGCTCATTATTTTTGGGGATTGTTGCGTACTATGAACAGATTTTTAAATATGTCGTTTGCCTCATTATGACTTTGCGTACTATTTTATATACGCATAACTTTTACTAAATTGAGACTTCGTGTATTATCTTATGATATACGTACGATTTGTACTTTTTTTGACTTCGCATATTATATTTATAATCTATAAGAATTGGTTAATATTAAACTTCACGTATTATATTTCTAATACGTGTGACTTTTATTAAAATAAGACTTGCGTATTCTGTGAGAATACGTAAGGTGCATAGATATAGGTTAGGTGTGTGAGATCATGTTCATTCCCCTCATCGGTGTAAGTCCCCCATTGGGTTCCTGTTCTTACCCAGTTTATACGTACTTGTTGCGCTCCACTGTTCACGAGAGAAATATAGGATTAGGTAAGTCCAGGTCGTCCACGGGAATTAAAGTTTTCACAATATGTAATTAAGGTGCTAAGGTTAATAAGATTGTCACGGATCAAATTAAAAGAAATGTACATATATTAAATATTGCAAAGAAAGCAATAAAAGGATTATTCAAGCAAATAATTTAAGTATATCTGTTTAGACAATGATAACTAAGACAATAAAGTGTTTAGATGGTGTTTACAAGTTTGGAGAATTAAGATTTCACAAGTTATAAATCCTTTCGGCCTTAAAATATAACGAGTGATTATATAGATTAATAACAACAAATCCTTTCGGCCTTTATGAGTTATTATAACCAATATATTAAGTGGAATGATAGAACACATATATAAAAGAACCCTTTCGGCCTATATTTTTTTATAAAATATATTTTACCAATTCAACAAACACATATCCAAACGCTCCATATCAAAGATCACATAACGCCCAAACAAACACAAGATGACTACTCCATGATCAAAGAATTAACAAAACACATAACATTTATTATGAATTCAGTAAAGATCATATTCGAAAGAGTAACAAGGATTATACCGATTCCAAGAGCAAATGATGGTGATTTCACAAGAATTTCCCAAGAACACTTTATTATATTCAAAGTAAACCCAAAAACTATGAATAATTCTATCACAATAGCTTATAGCTTCGAATTACACTTCACTACTACTTCTTTGGATGGATTAAAACATGGGAATTATTGATGAACATCAAGAAACTTCATCCAATTCTTTAAGAGCTCCTCCTAACTTTGATACTATTTTTTGTGATAATTGTGTTACCAAAGGTGGTTTGGATCAAAGGTTTGCCAAGCTTTTATCCTTAAAAATCCCCCCTTTAAGTGTTCTAAACAAACTAGATTGATTTGTGTGTGTGATATGAAATGGGAGAACCAAAGGAAGCTTTTTATAGGCTGTTCGGGAGTCAAAGTGTGCCGCACTTATTATTTTGTGCGCCGCATTTTGGGTGTTAATGCAGTCTTCATTTAATTGCCTTTAATTCTTCCACTGCCTCAAAAGTGCGCCACTCTTTTGGTAAAACCACCTCATGTTGGGCAACTTTCAGCACTTGACCTTTTTCAAGGTTATAGATAATTGAATTCTCTTCGCGTGGCCGCTTGAACCAACTAAAACGGAGTTCATATGACCGAGTTATGGCCAAAACAGTGAACAGGTGTCGTGAGATCATTAACTTGAGTTATTTCTTCGTTTAAGCTTCAATTCTTCATGTAATCTTCCATATTCTTCCAAGACACGTAACTAGAACATATAATGGCAAATATACTTGATTACGTATAAAGTTCACAAGAAATGATCAAATACATATAAATAACGCCGCCGAAAACATGTATAATTAAGATGTTATCAAATCCCTCCACACTTAGCTATTGCTTGCCCTCAAGCAATCAAAACAGAAAAAATAAGATTATTTATCGTGACTTGGAAAAAATTTGGATTTAACAAATGTTTACAGATTTAGTAACTTTTCAAGCATAGACGTATAACTGGGCACCTCACATAGGGAATGTGTTTGTTTAATATTCACTCGAGTCACTCAGATAGGGTTTATATTTTTATGAAGCCACTCATTTGCACATACATAATCTAGATAGCTTCCATATGCTTGTACAAAACATATAAACATGATCGATGGAGCGTGAGCACGAGACAAAATCTCAAAGATGCCAAATGTGATAACGAGGTGGGTTAATAACTGATACTCTTGTGCCGGAACTTGAGCCTTATACTTTGAAGTTTATTTCTTCAACTTTCTTCTCTTTTTCTCTTTCTTTTTTTTTCTTTTTTTTCGATTTTTTTCTTTTTTTTTCTTATATTTGCGATAACTAAGGCAGATAATTGTGATCATTCGGGCACATACTTCATGATGTACCATAGGAACTTCAACGATTTTAGTACTAAAAGCGAGTGCTGCAGATACAGGAACTTCTTGACATTTATTTTACCTCTTATCATACGGAGTTGTCTATAAATTAATCTCACTGCAGTTAGTAAATGACGATCGAGCACAAGTTCTAGAGCTACTAAATTACCGGCTCACTCATATAATTTTCAACCAATACCACTGCTCCAAAAAAGGCGACAAACTACAAATACATAGCTGTAACAGCGGATGAGACACTTGCAATTGCATTTAAACCTTAACTCGAACAAGCTAAAGGCATCAATTATCTTAGGTATCAAAGGTGGATACCCGAATTCTTTAAGGCTAAATTTCTCACAATTTTAGTGGACTGTTTTTGTGCTAGTTATAGTGTCAATCCGGGTGAATTTACCTTACTAAGAGTATTCATTTTTAATTTTGAAAGGAAAGCATATATTAATTTTTAATTTTCTAGAAAATATTAGTTGAAAATTTTTCTTAGATCGCAGGGCAAACAGGGAGGGATATGATTAATTTTTCATATTTGGCTTCCCTCCACAGTTAAGCTGAACATTGCCCTTAATGTAAAAACTGATAATTAAGATAAAATAGGTAAAATTAAGGAAAACCATACTTCCCGAGGCTCATAAGTGCTCGGTCCAATTCTGAAAGATATGGCGCAAAATAGAACGCCAAGCATGTGAATTCAACCATATGTAATATATCACTTCCCCAAGTGATAAGCTATCACCACAAGTTCAAGCATCGCCTATTTTATTTAATCTGCAAAATAAACACAACTACAAAAAACCGTAAAATTCCAAAGCGCACTTTCGTAGGCAACACGATTGCATAAAATTTTTATCGTCGTAAAATCAATCTAGTTATGCATTTATCGGGTACACACATGGCTTAGCAAATAGTTGAGTTCAAGCAATTTCGCATCAAAATTGTTCGAAATACATGTCCTTTTTGTAATTTGAAGATTTTAGGTTATCGTCTAGTGTTCAGACCGCACAAGTCACACGACCTAGTTCACCCCGAACTAGTCACCCAAACTAGTCAGGAGCTGAACTAGTCAAGCCTCAAGACCCGAACTAGTTAGGAGCCGAACTAGTCAAGCCTTCAAGACCCGAACTAGTCAGGAGCCGAACTAGTCAAGCCTTCAAGACCCAAACTAGTCAGGAGCCGAACTAGTCAAGCCTTCAAGACCCGAACTAGTCAGGAGCCGAACTAGTCAAGCCTTCAAGAACCAAACTAGTCAGAACCGATCTAGTGAAGAACCAAACTAGTCAGAACCGATCTAGTCAAGAACCGAACTAGTCAGAACCGATCTAGTCAAGCACCGAACTAGTTAGAACTGATCTAGTTGAGCACCGATCTAAAATGTTCAATGCAAACCGATCTAATCATTCCTTCACAAAACGATCTAAAAGGTTAATCAAGGAACCGATTTATCACCAAGAACCAAATTCAAACACCTTCCATAACACCAAAAACAAACATAACACTTAATGCAAAAACGATCATTAAAGATTCACTTAAACAACAAACGACTAAAGATTATGATTTTAATGACAAGTGATCACGAAGTTGATTTTGTATCCCTTATTTGAGATTAAAGTGGGTTTCCTGAAGGCGTCTACTTATTTCATCATCGAGACTTCCTTCTATTTTCTACCCCTTTTCCCTAATCCCCCTCTATCGATTGATGACTTGCTTGAACGTATACGGTTATAATTAAGACTTGGATTATCTAGTTTCCAGCAGTCAAGGGGTGGTTGGTTGAAGACCTGGATAACTATCACTTAAAGGAGTTACATTGTAGTACTTAGTGTCATACGCAGATGCAGTTGTGGACAATTTCAAGAGGTGTTGTACTTCTTATACTTTTGATGGCGGGTATAGGGTACTTAGAGATTTAATCTTGCATCGTTCTTCAATCAACAACAGTGCAAGCTTAAGTAACAAATTTGGGGGATTTCACTTCATTTTCAAGTTTGGTATATTGGGTTTACTTCACAATTGATCCACAACAAATAGCAATAGAAAAATTCGAGGTGTAAGTAGCCAAGAGTTTTTAACGGGTTGAGATATAATCAGCAATTCTCACGGGATCTTATTGTGATATTCCAAGACATTGGTACTTCATAGTCTAAGCAAAATTTTCAAAGTTCTTCAACGGCATTCATAACTTTTCAAGATTTATGCTTATGATAAGAACTCTCGAGTATATAGACGTATACGACAATGATGCTTTCGAGAGTTCGCAACCATCATGGGGGTAATGTGTACATATGGGACTTAGTTGACTTTGATGTTTTCAGGTCAACTTCCAGGGTGAAGTAGTGTATTCTACTTCACTTAGTATGGTGTGTGAAGTATTCTGCATACGTGAGAAGAAGTGTTGCTGATTTACTGCATGTACCCCCGAACGGATATTCACCAAGACCTAATGACAAGTAGTAGTAGCATTTGGTGTGGTTTATCTTCTATAAAATTTCGCTGTGCACGTTAATGACAAATAAAAGATGGTTGAAGCTACATCAAAGTTTCAGAATCTGCTCAAGATACGGATGTTGGTTTGGGGGGAAGCTGATTCAGAAACTTCGCCAAAAAGGAACTATAAGAAAGCTTTCAAGACGATGCTACATGAATAGGGGAAGTTAATCCAAATCATGCAAACTCCAACAATGATCCAAACAAGTAAAGACACATGAATCCAGGTTGGAGTATCACTAATCAAGACCTATAATACAAAGATGTCATCTTCAGCATTAGAAGCGTTTGGAAGACTTTATTTTGTTTGTATTTATACTTGATAGGAACATTGTAAGTAATTCCGTATGTCCACATATTGGGGAAGATTGTTAGCCTTAAAATATGTCAACTAATATGTAATTACAATAGATATAATAAGGCGTGACACGGTAGGACTGAATAAATGTCAATTTTAGGATAGTTAATATGTCACACGCCTATATATACCCTCCTATACTTCCATAGGAGGGTGAGGATTCATTATGTAGCATCTCATAAGTGTGTGTTTCTCTTTCTCTCTAGAAACACACACTCTTCCCTTTCTCTCTCTACAATTCAATAATATTGGCTTCTTCTCTTTTTATCCTCCCGACCTCCCGATTGTTGTTTTAGGCTAGAATCTTATGGGATAACAATTGGTATCAGAGCCAAGGTTGGGTTTAGTGATTTCGTCATGGTAGTTTGTTCGAGCTTATTTTTTTAACTCGTTATTTTTAATACAATTTGTCTAATTCCATAGGTTTAGTTTTTTTTATTTGGGTTGTTATACTCAAAAGTTTCATCAACCGAACTAGTCATTCGCCGATCTAGTCCATTCTTAAGCAACCGATCTAGTCACAAGGATTAAGGAACCAATCTACCATTCAAACAAGGGAAAAATCTATATGTTTTAAGTCATTTTTGGTTTTTCGGTTTCGTGTGACGGTTCATTACGGGACGTATAACATATACCGTTATGATCGTGATCCTTTTTCGATCAATGTGGTATATTCGGTTTTCACCAACGACAACCGTAGCATTCCGCGAGATTAAAATATAAATCGTTTCATTTTTTTGGAATTCAAACGAAGAAGAAAAAGAAACAGGAGGGAAACATTTTCTTATTACATGATATTTCGAAATTTACAACTTGAGTCCATAGATTTCAATACATTTCACCATTCGTCCTTTATTAGCTTGTTAACCCTCTTTTGTTAAAACATCATTATACCGTTAGTCCTTAATTGCTACAAAACAACCCATTAGTCATCCAAAGTGAATTTCAATTGCACCATTTGTCCTTATTTGAGCTTTTATCAACCGTTAATCATCTTAAGCTCAAAGTTTGTGCACAGTTCATCGTTTTAAGCTCATTTTTCGCCAACAAAAGCTCAAATTATTCAATTTCAACAACAATTTCAACCACAATTAATTATTGTTTCACGGTTTCTTCTTGATTTTGTAAAATCTCGCAAAAGATTCAATTCGTTTCTCGGTTTAAATCTAAGATTTGTAAAATCTCGTGAACGTCAATTAGTTTCAATCCAAAACAACAATCACTTTACCCACTAAAGATCCTTGTTTATCATTTCACATCACCTTTGCAATGTCGACTCAATAAGACATTTATACATCCGGTTCTGAAAACCACCCTCCTATGCTTAACAAAGAGAACTATGTTCCATGGTCATCACGTCTTCTCTGGTATGCTAAAAGCAGACCAAATGGAAAGTTAATCTATAATTCC
Organism: Tanacetum coccineum; assembly: GCA_026074375.1. NCBI lineage: Eukaryota > Viridiplantae > Streptophyta > Magnoliopsida > Asterales > Asteraceae > Tanacetum > Tanacetum coccineum. The sequence goes on from BQNB010017166.1 coordinate 8,281, forward strand.
ATTATAAATGGTCCTTATGTCAGACGAATGATTCCTGAACCAGGTGATGCAAACCGTGCGGTTCCTGTCAATGAAACCTTTCATGAACAAACAGATGATGAACTCACTGAGAAGGAGCTTAAACAGGTAGAAGCCGATGATCAAGCCATTCAGACTATTCTTCTCGGTCTTCCTGAAGACATCTATGCTGCTGTTGATAGTTGTGAAACTGCTTAAGAAATCTGGTTACGTGTTCAATAAATGATGAAAGTTTCAGATATCGGAATTCAAGAGAAAAAGGCCAAGTTGTTTAATGAATGGGAAAGGTTTACTTCCATTGATGGGGAATCGATTGAGTCTTACTATCATCGTTTCTCAAAGTTGATGAATGATTTCAAGAGAAACAAACACTTTCCAAAAAAGATTGCCAGTAATCTCATGTTCCTAAACAACTTATAACCATAATGGAGTCGACATGTTACCATTGTTCATCAAACAAATGACTTGCATATAGCAAATTACACTTAGTTGTATGATTTCTTGAGGTACAATAAAAAGGAGTTAGATGATCTAAGAGCTGAATGACTTGCAAAAACACATGATCCGCTAGCACTCATGGCAAATTCCAACAATCCTTTCAATTATCTAGTGTTTCATCAAGATCAACCATCATCAAGTACCTACATGCAACAACCACTTCCCAACAATAACAACTATAACCCACAACCATCATTCAACCAGAACTACATGCAACAACCAATGCCAAATCCCAAAGACATTACAGATCCCATAACAGCAATGAACATGACACTTGTTCTAATGGCTAAGGCATTCAAACTAAACTACTCAACACCAACCAAAAACAACCAGAGAATTTCATCAAACCCTCGCAATAATCAGAATGGGGATAATGCAGTACAGAATGTCAGGAATTAGGTTATTCAGAATGTAGTTTAGAATCTGGGTGTTCAGAATGTTGGAAATCAGAATGGACTAATTGTTGTTCTGGGAATTACTAATCAGAATCCGAATGGGAATGGGAATGGGAATGTTGTAGCAGCATGGGTTGAGGGTAATGCAATTAGGAATAATGGTAATCAGATAAGGTGTTACAACTGTAGAGGATTGGGTCATCTTGCTAGGAACTGCACAGTCAGACCAAGGAGAAGGGTTTGATTTGATTGCTCTAAAGGAAGAAGCAGGAATCTAAGTTTAAGCTGAAGAGTTTGATTTGATGGCTGCTGCAGTGGATCTTGATGAGATTGAGGAAGTCAATGCAAACTGCATTTTGATGGCTAATTTGCAGCAAGTATTAACATCGGGTACTTAGACTAAAAAGGCTCCCGTCTATGATTCAGACGGATCAGATGAGGTACACCATTATGAAAATTGCTATAATAATGATATATTTAATATGTTCACTCAAAAGGAGCAGTATACTGAGCTACTCGAGCCCATTCTTGAACCACACCAAGTACACCAGAATGATAGTAATGTTATTTCTGAGGTTTCTAGCGTGGAACAAAGTGGGGGAACAGTAGATCAACATCCTGCAACTGTTGTGGAAACACGTGCTTATTTTGAATCATTATATAATAATTTGGCAATTGAAGTTGAAAAGGTCAACTCGGTCAACCGCAGAATGAAAGAAATAAATGCTGATTTGACTACTGAGCTTGCTAGATATAAAAATCAAGAAAAGTGTTTTGAAATTAGTCAAGAAAAATATGACAAACTTGAAAGATGTTATCAAAAGTCTGTTTATCAAGAACAATGTCTTACTAAAAAGATAAATGCACTCACATAAGCTTCTGGTAAACAAATAACGACTTTGAATGAGGAAATTTCAAATTTAAATAAACAGATTTCAAAGGAAAAATCAACTGTTTCTTCTCTTCTTGAAGAAAATAAAAAGTTGAAGACTGATTCTAAAATACGCGAAGACGATCTTCTTGATAAACAAATTCAACTTGAGAATAAGATAAAAGAATTAGATAATATAATGGTTAAAATGGGTCAATCAATTCAAACGATGCACACACTTTCACCTAAGCCAGACTCATTTTACCTCACCGAACAGAAAATGGCTTTGGGTTATCAAAATCCTTTTTATCTCAAGCAAGCTCAGCAGACACCACAGAGTTTGTATGATGGCAAAACTTTACTAGAAAAGCATGATCCTCCTGCTGTGTATGATTGAGAGGAGACACTGCAACTTGCTCAAGAGAGTCACTTAAAAATGAAACAATTGAACAAAGAAATAAAACCGGCAAATTATACAAAGATTAATCATCTTTCGAGGGTTAAGAGGTGTACTTTTCAAATACTTCCAAAATGACCAATGTTTCTAAATCATTTTCAATACCAAATGAAGAATTTTCGAATGATACTACACCAAGTGTTGCACAGAAATTTCTAAATGAGGTAAAAAGCACCTTTGCGACTCTTCATTGTGTTGTCAAACAAAAAATGACTTTGGATATACACAATTGGTCGTATTCTGTTCACCAAGAGATTCACAAAATTGTAAAAGAAGAAATTTTCCCTATCGTTAACCAAGTTTATGCTAGAGTGCAAAATTTTGAAATACAATTTCTGAAAGAAGCAGCCAAATTTGTTTGAGACTTTAAATCTCTTGTAAACGAAGCTGATGAATCTCTTGCCAAACACAAGGCTTTGGAATTGGAAATCGAGCGTCTTTTGAGAGCAATTGTCAGTCAAGATATTCTGTCTATTGTCCAAAGTAATTCACTCTGTTAAAATACATCAAAACTCCCAAGCGACGTTGACTAACAAAGAACGATTTGAAAATTATATCATTAAAAAGGAGAATGAATACGCTAAACTTTGGAATGATTGGTACCAAAAGTGTGAAGAATGCAAATATTACAAAATTTCGTACGATAAAGCTTATAATGACATGCAACAAAAGATCGAACGGTTGCAAGCTCAGTTGGGAGATCAAAAGGGTAAAAGTAAGGATACTCCATGTGTATCAAATACCCTTGATCCTTTGTCTCAGAAACTAGAAAATGAGAACGTAGAATTAGAGTTTTAGTTTCGGAATTATGAAAAAGAAAATGCTTATCTTAAGACCACATACAAAAAACTGTTTGATTCTATCTTAGTGACACGAGCTCAAACCAAAACAATAATTGACTCGTTGCAAGATAAATTACATGACTCGATCTATGAAAATGCTAAGTTACAGGCTCAATTATTTGATAAGGTTTCTAAACAAAAGGACACAACCAAAGGGTAAGAGTAAGAATACTCAGGTTTTATGTAAGCAATCAATTATGGGTAAACCACCTTCTTCTTCTGGATACAAAAACTCTATGGCTGTAACTCCTTATCTAAAAATCTAAATGGTCCTTCCCAGATCGATAAGTAACTGCTTTGTCAAAAACCTGACACTTAAACTCGGTACCCACACCACAAGAATCAAAAGTTGTGAACAATGATAAGGTGATTGCCCCAAGAATGTATAGGATTAATTCTTTAAGCCTTCTAGGGAAGAAAAGTATGTTCCTAACAAAGAGAGAGCAAGCGTTAGGACGAAAACCTATCACTGTATAGCAACCATAAGTCCACACTAAGAAAGATGTTTACTCCTAACCACAAATTGTTTATCTACTACATGGAGAATGACAATACCTTGAAATACCATGAAGGCCACAGCCTAGGAGCAATACAAGAAGAGAAAGGAGTCCCCTCTGCGTCTAAGAGTAGTTGCAGCAAGAATAAAGAAGTTGAAGTAGAAGAACACCCTAGGAATTTACTACTTTCTAAGAATAAGAAACATATGCCATATGAATGTAATACCGTTAAACTTGCTATTTGGAATGATAAATCTAAAGTTGTTTGTGCTATGTGTAAGAAATGTTTAATTACTACTAATCATGATGTATGTGTGCTTATTTATGTGAATGACATGAATTCCAGAAGAAAACACAATGCAAATGTTTTCAAACGCTAAAAATCCAAAAGAAACCAAATAGCCAAAGGTTAAGAAACCTAAGAAAGTAGGTCCAACGAAGAACTTGCTTCACCTAAGCCTATAAACCTAGATCGTTGCCCTTAGGTGGTCAACCAACTGAAGGCTTTTTTGACTCTAAAAGAAAAATAATCGTCATCCCGGTGAAACTGAAGAGACCAATCTGACTGCTCTAATGGTGATAATGCATGTACTTCTAACCCTATGGAACCTACAATCAAATGGTTTCCAAATTTTACTTCTTTTCTTGGTAGGTTATCCAAATTTGTTTATGGTGCGTCGACTCGGGTTGTTCTAAGCATATGACCGGGAATCTAAATCTTCTCATCAATTTCGTCTGGAAGTTTTTGGGAACTGTTCACTTTGGAAATTATCATGTTGCTGCAATTCTAGGTTTCGGTGATCTTCAATGGGGAAATATTTTGATCACCAAGGTTTATTTCGTTGAGGGCTTAGGGCACAATCTGTTCTCGGTTGGGCAGTTTTGTGATTCAGATTTAGAGGTCGCCTTTAGAAGGAACACTTGTTTTGTCATAAATCTAGAAGGAGTTGATTTATTGAAAGGAAATCGCACAACAAACCTTTACACCATCAATCTCTATGAAATGGCCTCTGCATCCCCAATTTGCCTCATGGCTCATGCAACTTCCACCAAGTCATGGTTATGGCATCAACGTTTATCCCACCTCAATTTTGACACCATAAATGACCTTGCTAAAAACGATCTTGTCACCGGTCTTCCAAAATTCAAATATCATAAAGAACATCTTTGTCCCTCATGTGAGCAAAGAAAAAAGCAAACGGGCATCTCACCCACCCAAACCAGTTCCAAATTCTAAGCAGAGGTTACACCTTCTTTGTATGGATTTGTGTGGTCCAATGAGAATTGCAAGCATAAATGGAAAGCGGTATGTTTTAGTGATTGTGGACAATTACTCTCATTACACTTGGGTACACTTTCTCTGGTCAAAAGATGAAGCACCAGAAGTGATTAAAACCTTCCTGAAAAGAATCACTGTCCTTCTTCAATCTCCTGTCATCATCATAAGAACTGACAACGGCCCAGAATTTAAAAATCAAATCCTTAAAGAATACTTTGATAGTGTTGGCATCTCTCACCAATCGTCTTCTGTCAAAACACCTCAACAAAATAGAGTAGTGGAACGAAGAAATTGGACGTTAGTAGAGGCTGCTAGAACAATGTTGATTTTCTCTCTTGCACCGTTATTCTTATGGTCTGAAGTGATTGCTACTGCGTGCTACACTCAAAACCATTCCATCATTCATCGTCGATTTAACAAAACACCATACGAGCTCATTAACGACAAAAAACCAAATATCTCCTTTCTGTCCTACATGTATTTTACGCGTCTCTTTTATCCCAAAATGATCGGAAGAAATTGGGAACTTTGGTGCAAAAGGTATATTGGTTTTTTTCATTGGTATTTTGCTGATACCTGTGCTTACAGAGTTTATAACCGAAAGGCAAAGAAATCATAGAGGTCAATGAATTTGACTTTATGAGACTTTTACAGCTATGGATTTTGAACAATAGCAGTTCAAAACCCGTTCTCAAGGCTTGACCTTCTGACAAATTTAGTTCAGGACTCGATCTTACTTATGCTCCGTTAACAATAACAACTCAACAACCAACTGAAGGTGAATTGGATTTACTGTTCGAAGCTATGCATGATGATTACATTGGTGGTCAACCGTCAGCTGCTCCAAGAACTATTTTGGCTGCTCAAGCACCTCAAGTTCTTCAGAATCCAACGATAACTACAACAACAACAGACACCGCACCGACACCAACAAGATTCCAATCTATTGTGATTCGAAATCAGCCATAGCCATATCCTGCAACCCGGTCCAACACTCGAGAACAAATCACATCGCTGTCCGCTACCATTTCATAAAGGAACACGTGGAAAAGGGTATGATTGAACTGTATTTTGTCAAGACGGATTACCAACTGGCCGACATCTTCACCAAAGCCCATCCAGTAGATCGATTCAACTATTTGGTTCGTCGCCTTGGTATGCGCCGTTTATCTCCTCAGGAACTTGATCGTCTTGCAAAATTATAATAATTCTTTGCATATACTTTATCAGAAAAACAAAATATAAAAATATAAAACCTATAAAAGCAAAATACAAAATCAGAAAATTCCAAAAATACAAAAATAATCTTCTCCAACATGTCTCTCAACAATCGATAACATTTGCGCACCTAGAAATGTTGATTGATATTAACACGGGTGAATAAATGAAGTTCGAGCGAGTGTTTTAAATGCTTTCAAAACATGTCCTTTCACTTTTTCTCTATGAATTCTAAGTAAATGTTAGCTTAGGACTCGGGCCCTAAAGAAAGGAAAATGTTCATTTATGTACATTTATCTTAAACAACGGGAAGTTTATATCTTCTCGGTCTTGAGCAAAGTCATTTAAACATTCAAAGTTTTGAATGCTCAAGAGAAGTACTAAGGAAAATGATGGTAAATAAGATATATCTCATATATTTTCCTGTTGAGCACAAATTTTCAAGATATTTTCATAAAGAAAATTTCAAATTCTTTCAAAATTGTGTGCTCAACAAACTCCCACTTCAAGTTTTCACTCTATTCTATAATTGAGGGGGAGTATAATAATACGATCATCTGCATTGCACACCTTTTCTCCCCAAGACTTTAGCTAGGCTTATGGAATTCCCGGACTAATTAACTTGTTTTTAATTTTACTAATTGTTTAAAAATTGTAAACAATGTGCTGCCCAAAAAAAAAAATTTTTTTTTTGTTTTTTTTGAGGGGGAGAATAGTGATTAAAATGTGATCAATACGGATTATTAATGGATACGATCTTCAATCTATAAGTGCGTTCCCAAACCTTGCATGTGCAAAACTCTTTCATAATATGGTGCATATGTGTAGGGGGAGCTTTTTGGTAACTCTGGAAACACTCAATATGTCTGAAATGATTTCTCAGACATGTTGATTGATTTTTTATCAAATGGTTTTATGGATCTTCATGGCAATACCCCAAAGACCGACTAACTGTTGTCTCTCAAGGAGTTATAAGGCGGTTAAGGTTAGGTATATTTGTTCCATGATCCACCAGAACCGAAGGATCTACCAGGAACGCTCATTAGATAGAGTAGAAGTCATAGGTATGATTAGAAAAAGGAGTAAAGTAAGAATAAGGGAATAGTGCCGACTGAGATGGAGCTTGTGCTGGAACAAACCCAATAAGGTACTAGTCATGAAGTCTCGGTAAGCACTGAAAGGGTTGAAGAATGAAAAAGAATTGTAAGGATAAAAAGGTGAAAATAAAGAAGCCCTCCATCCAACCCTAGGCAGAAACTGGGTCAATACATAATCTATCAGTAATCATAAAGACAATTATGATATTGAAGTCTGACATCATGGACCCAGTGATGCAATGCACAACCCTCCCTAGCCACTCAGAATCTCTCAAAAGATTTTTGTTTCATTTCTCATAGAGATCAACACGTTTCTATCAGCTATCTTATTTCGAGATCGTTGATATTGAAAAGGTGGCAGTCTGCTCCAGCCTCCGATTACCAAATAACAAATGTGCACTTATAGAGTCTAGAGCCAACGAGAAACATCAAAAATCTCACTAGGACACAAATACCAATATACAAAATGTCGTACATCATTATACAACATTGGGTATCAATAAGTCCTACACATTATCCTTGTGATAATTGCCAGAACATCAAAGTGATACTCTTTAGTATTCACAGTGACGATGGAAATCATTCTTGAGCCAACATCAAACAAGCTCTTGGTAGGTGACTTGCGAGATTCTAAATTAATCAAGCTTGTGTCAACTGAATATCGATTTTGGTCCAGTATATGAATTGACGACTCAATCAGAAAGATAGTAACTATTTGATTCACTCTTATCATGCTGTCTGCTTGTAGAAACGTTCGATAATGAGAACATCAAGTAACGGTGATATAATGCAATCGCGTTAGAGGATCTAATACTTAAGCCAAAACCCTATCAAGGAGTTCTTCTAAATTGCATCCTACCTGAATCATAGGTATAGTAATAATAACTGAAAGGTCCTCAACGGAACCGAGGTAATGTAACCGAACTCAATATTCGATGAAGTGACAAAGACACTTTCGTCCATGTATGTTTATCACTAACCTATACTTGCAGGTTTCTTGATGGTAGCAGCTTCTAGTCCATGACGAGTCAAGATTCAAGACCTCATGCTCAATCGACAAAGATATATACATGATGAAAGCTCAAACACTCGTATCAAAGTCTTCCGCAATCTCTGATGTACAAGCACTTCCTCAAAAGAACATTTTCGACAAGATTGTCGGACAATAACAAAGATATATCGAACAAGTGGATCAAGTACTACTCCTTCCATAATGTGGTACAAGTAATCATGTTAAAGAAAAAGTTGAGGGAGATTGTTAGCAAGCTTTCAAGACCTTAAGCATAAGGGTGGGGACACAAGATCGCAAGGAGGCATAAAGATTCAAGGATAAAGATTCAAAGATCTTAGTAGTCAAGACAAATCAAGGCCAAAGACCACGATATTAGTATTTTGTCAAAGAATATCAAGTTAAAGATCAAGATCCATGATCACAAGCATGCAAAAGTATTTTCAAAAGAATTCCCAAGACCACAAGGTTCCAAGACTCAAGATGTCACAAAAAGTGAAGCTATATGTGCAATGACCACCCTTTAGGGGGAGATTGTTAGAATTAGTTTTTATTAAAGTGAAGGTCATTAATATTCCCGAACTTTGTATTAGTATAGTTTATGTTTCTGGGAATTCTATAAGCTAATTGGGTATAAGTTACGGAATTAGATTGATAGAGTACGACGTACTTTAGGAAAAGTGCGTCGGATTTTCTGGAAATTTTGTGTTTTTCTTTTTTGTTTTTTTTCTCGAATAAACTAAATATGAAGAAATTTACAAGGTAACCAGATGATTATATAACCTGACAAAAGCAGTTTTGGGTTTTGGTTTTGGTATTTTTGAAATCATATTCTATTTGTGAAAATTTGCAGAAAGTGCGGCGTACTTTCTGGGATTACAAGAAAACCGACGCACAAATATAATGTGGGCGTACTTCCTGAAGAAAAACGATTTTTGGTTCAGTTGGCCAAAAAACTGTACGGTGAGTTTGTAAATTTTGTATTACAAACAGTAAATAAATTGATGAGAAGCAAAATAGCACCAAAACAAGCAACAAACTGATAACAACTTAACAATTCCCCGGTAACGGCGCCAAAAACTTAATGTGTGTTTTCCAAGCTTTAAATTAATAATAACTAGAAATGCCGATTTTGAACTAAAACACAACATTCGGGCAAGTATACCCTATTCGAGTGTAATATAGGAATAGGTAAGTCCAGGTCGTTACACAGGAATTAAAGTTTTCACAGTTTGTAATTAAGGTGCTAAGGTTAATAAGATTGTGACGGATAAATTAACCGAAATGTGCATATAATGAATATTGCAAAGAAAGCAGTAAAAGGATTATTAAAGCAAATGATTAAAGTATGTTTGTTTAGAAAATGATAACTATGACAATGAAGTGTTTAGGATAGTGTTTACAAGTTTGGAGAATAAAGATTTCACAAGTTACAAATCCTTTTGGCCTTTAAATATAACGAGTGATTATATCGATTAATAACAACAAATCCTTTCTGCCTTTATAAGTTATTATAACCAATATATTAAGTAGAATGATAGAACAAAAATATAAAAGAATCATTTCGTCCTATATTTTTGTATAAAATATGTTTTACCAATTCAATAAACACATATCTAAATGCTCCATATCAAAGATCACAAAATGCCCAAACAAACATAAGATGACTACTCCATGATCAAAGAATTAACAAAACACATAACATTCATTATAAATTCAGTAAAGATCATATTCGAAAGAGTAACAAGGATTATACCGATTCCAAGAGCAAATGATGGTGATTTCATAAGAATTCCCCAAGAACACTTTATTATATTCAAAGTAAACCCAAAAACTATGAATAATTCTATCACAATAGCTTATAGCTTCGAATTACACTTCACTGCTACTTCTTTGGATGGATTAAAACATGGAAATTATTGATGAACATCAAGCAACTTCATCCAATTCTTTAAGAGCTCCTCCTAACTTTGATTCTATTTTTTGTGATGATTGTGTTACCAAAGGTGGTTTGGATCAAAGGTTTGCCAAGCCTTTATCCCCAAAAATCCCCCCTCTAAGTGTTCTAAACAAACTAGATTGATTTTTGTGTGTGATATGAAATGGGAGAGCCAATGGAAGCTTTTTATAGGTTGTTCGAGGGTCAAAGTGCGCCGCACTTTTTATTTTGTACGCCGCACTTTTTATTTTGTGTGCCGCACTTTGGGTGTTAATGCAGTCTTCATTTATTTGCCTTTAATTCTTCCACTGCCTCAAAAGTGCGCCACTCTTTTGGTAAAACCATCGCACTTTGGGCAACTTTCAGCACTTGGCCTTTTTCAAGGTTGTAGATAATTTAATTCTCTTCGCGTGGCCGCTTGAACCAACTAAAACGGAGTTCATATGACCGAGTTATGGCCAAAACACTGAACAGGTTTTGTGAGATCATTAACTTGAGTTATTTCTTCGTTTAAACTTCAATTCTTCGTGTAATCTTCCGTATTCTTCCAAGACACGTAACTAGAACATATAATGGCAAATATACTTGATTAAATACAAAGTTCATGAGAAATGATCAAATACATATAAATAACGCCGCCGAAAACATGTAAAATTAAGGCGTTATCAAATCCCTCCACACTTAGCTATTGCTTGCCCTCAAGCAATCAAAGCAAAAAAAATAAGATCATTTATCGTGACTTGGAAAAAATTTGGATTTAACAAGTGTTTACAGATTTAGTAACTTTTCAAGCATTGACATATAATGGGCACCTCACATAGGGAATGTGTTTGTTTAATATTCACTCGAGTCACTCAGATAGGGTTTATATTTTTGTGAAGCCACTCATTTGCACATACATAATCTAGATAGCTACCATATGCTTATACAAAACACATAAACATGATCGATGGAGCGTGAGCACCAGACAAAATCTTAAAGATGCCAAATGTGATAACGAGGTGGGTTAATAATTGATACTCTTGTGCCGAAACTTGAGCCATATACTTTGAACTTTATTTCTTTAACTTTCTTCCTTGGATGGATCAAAGGTTTGTCAAGCCTTTATCCCTAAAAATTCCCCCTCTAAGTGTTCTAAACGAACTAGATTAATTTGTGTGTGAGATATAAAATAGGAGAGCTAAAGGAGGCTTTTTATAGGTTGTCCGGGGGTAAAGTGTTCCGCACTTTTTATTTTATGCACCGTACTTCTGATGTTAATGCAGTCTTCATTAAATTGCCTCTAATTCTTCCACTGCCTTAAAAGTATGCCACACTTTTAGTAAAACAGCCACACTTTGGTCAACTTTCAGCACTTGGCCTTTTTCACGGTTGTAGATAATTGAATTCTCTTCACGTGGCCGTTTAAACTAACTAAAACGAAGTTCGTATGACCGAGTTATGGCCAAAATAGTGAATCGTTACTTAATTCCATCATTTAACCCAAATAAATTACTCACTTTTATATAATTTCTGCAAGAATCATTACTTAATTGCTTAAAGTTGTAAATTGCAATAAATTAGGAGTGATTTGTGAGTACATGCTAAAAGGCGCACTTTTTGGAGCTTGAACGATGATATTTAAAGATTGTTTATTTCTGCCTAATACGTCGTATCCAGGAAAGAAGATACGGCGTATCAACACCTGGATTTCATAAGAAAATGCGTATTCTCACTTTCCAATACGGCGTTTCTAAGTTCTTTCATATGTCGTATCCAGCTGGATAGACATTCATAGATTTGGTGAATAAATATATTTTGGGAAGATATATCTAATTGATTGTAAACTTAGCGCGCACTCTAAGGAAAACTCCCCTATATTACGTATTGACCTCACTCAATATGGTGTATCCAGTCTTTTTCAGACACTATAAATAGAAGACTTAAAAATGAGTTTTCAGTGTGCAAAATCATATTCTCTATACTATACACATAAAAGACGACTTTCTTAAGAAAAGAAGAGCAACCAAAGGTCAAGCATCGATCACGATTCCATAGAAGACACCGTGTAATTCCTATACTCTTGTAATCATTAAAAATTTTGGTATCGTTTGGTAAAATGTTTAGTTTACCTTGGTTAATTGATTACACTTGTATAATTACAATGGTTATGGGCTAATACCCTTAGGTATTAGCCATCTTAATGAAGATAAAATGTTTGGTTAGTTTTAAACTCGATTTCTTAATTTATCGTTGAAAGTTTAATTATGTTTATCACATGATACTTGTCTACGTGTTTGAATATACGACCTATCATTCAATTGGGTCTAGTTATGCCTAACAAGTGAACTAGATACTGGGATAGCTCATGTTTTATATTACTAGACCAATATGATCACAAATAATGTTCTATCTTTGTCTTTAAATTATGAGCTTAGTTAGACCGGCAGGTGACCCGTAATGTTTCAACAAGTATGTTCTTAATTAACTGATAAAGACTTGTACAGTGAACTACCAGTATATAAAATACCGTCAAACAGTAAGTGGGTAAAGTCCCGACGGGTTCGGGTTTAACAAGATCACCATTGATTTAATCCCTAGATAGATTATAATTAAACTAAAAGGATGCTTTATGCGGATACGTTAATTGTGACAGGATTCAATATGTCTAGGTCTTTAGATGATGTCCCGCCTAATTTTTAAGAATAATATGCCGCTTCGAGATAAGAAATCATTGCACTAAACAAACAAACCAGTGTTTAATCGGATTTAATATGGCTAATACAGTTTTCTATCATTTGACTTGTACCGCTCTTTTATCTTCTGATTATTTTCTTGCATGTTTATTGTATTTAGAATTGATTATTGTCATTATAAAACCTGTGCTAGTCTTTCAGGCTGAAAACCCCCCATTACCATTAGAACTAGGTTTAGCATAGGTTTAACAAGTAATTAGAATTAACTTAATTAGAGTAATTAAAATACTGATAGAATATAAGGTTAACGACCTCGCTCTTAGTGTTTGACACCCTACTTACCACAAAACTCTACCCGATCGGGTACACTACCCGTTAAAGTGTTGTTTTAGGATAAGTTGACCCTACACGACAGCACATCAAGTTTTTGGCGCCGTGGCCAGGGTGTGAATAAGTTTAACCTTTAATTTTATTAGTATTTCTAAACATTAGTTTAGAATAATTTAATTAGTGTAATTTAGATATGTTTGTATCTAATTTAATTAATTGTTTAATTATGTGTTTCAAATTCCTATATTATTTAACTATTCTCAAAAAAGTACTCTTCTTTGTAGTCTGTTTCCTTATTTCTAAACTACAACCTAGGTTTATCATGGATGATCCAAGCATCACTATGGAAGAATACATCAGACTTTAAGAAGAAAAAGCTCTAAGTCATGATGAAGCATTTGATTGGCAAACTACCACATATGGTAAGATGGAATATTGTAAAGATGAGGATGATAACTTCACGAACTTTGAAACTGAATACCCAGCTATAGTCTTTGATGATACATCCGATGCAGATCTCTCATGCGAACCCCACGGTAAGTCCTCTTAACAATAACAAAATCGACTTTAAAATATCATTTGACGAATCTGACAATGAAGACTACATGGTAATTTTTGATGAAAATTCATTTTCTTATAAAATAATATTTGTCGATAATTTGAAAACAGATTCAAAAAATGAGAATGATCAAGTCAATATGCCATCATCTCTGTCACCAGAACCTACGATTGGTTATATTGATGATTTAGACTTCTTTAAAGATTTTGAGAATGAATTCCCAGCCATAGCTTATAATGATGATCTAAAGTCTAAATCAGACTCGCTAATTGAACATTCTGTAAGTTATCGACATATCGATAAATTTGATTCAAAAAATGAAACATCATTGGCCGAATATGACGAAGAGGAACAAAACATTTTATATTTTAATGATTCATTTCCTCTAGACGTAATTTTTCCCAATAATCTAAAAACGGACAAGGACAATGATTATAATATCGATATAACACAGCTTTCTAGAAGTAACATAATGAACATTGATACTAAAGGGTCAAATGAAATTCTGAGAACAAATCACGATAACATCAATAAAGTTTTCAACGAGAAATTCTTTATCATAACATTGAATGCAAATATCGTGAGTTGGAATTGTCTTAACAACTGGTTGCCATTAAATCTCATTAAAAATTTATATGTGTCATTTGGCATCTCATTCGACCCTAAGCGGTATTATAAGAATGGTGCTCACACAAGAATATTGCGGAGGCCAAGGTACGTTTTTCTTTACTCTTTTAAAAATCTTTGAAAAATTAGTCCCCACAAATGAATACGGCGTATTATGGCAACACCTATACGCTGTACCAACCGTTTTTAACTTAGTTTGACTATGTCAAACAATATTGTTCAATACGCCGTATTGGACACTTCCCTATACGGCGTATCCAGCGTGGGTATAAAAACCCAGCTAATACGCCAGATACCTTTTCACACGCACTTTTTACTCACATTCAAAAACGAAATTACCACACCTCATTAATCTCGAATTTCAATTCATAATTTGTTTGTATCTCTCAAATCCTAATCAAAAGGTATGTTACTCTACTCTCTTTCTTTTTAGTTCGAATTGAATTAAAATTAGGGTTTGATTTAGAATTAGGATTTGCGTTTTAGCCGTATACTCCTATCATATGCCCCCATTTCGTTTGATAGACTAGTGAAACATGTATTTACAATTATTAGGGTCGTGGGGTCAAACGGGTAGAAACAGGGGAAACCTATTTCTTTTTTACTTCTGATATGATACGGCGTATTCATTTCTAATGAATACGGCGTATCAAAGTTTTTTCCAAAAAAATTTAAACGTATACGACGTATTCATTATTTTGGATACGACGTATAAATATCTTTTGAAAACCATCAACATAATTCCCTATACGACGTATTTAATCGACCCTATACGCCGTATCTTCATAGAACCTCTATACGGCGTATTAATTTCTCCCTATACGTCGTATCTACCCCTGGAACAGAATAGTTAAAAAGTAATTTATCTATGTACTGATTCCGTGTTACTTGTA
Organism: Tanacetum coccineum; assembly: GCA_026074375.1. NCBI lineage: Eukaryota > Viridiplantae > Streptophyta > Magnoliopsida > Asterales > Asteraceae > Tanacetum > Tanacetum coccineum. Next base: position 23,485 of record BQNB010017166.1, read on the forward strand.
GATATGGAAGCTTTACCATCTAGGGATCAGAGACACCCATGGCTCAAGTACAAGGTTGAGGGATACGGCAAGGATATAGTGCACAACTATGAGCAGAGGCTTGAGACGATATGGGGTAGGTCGGTTAACCGGGTATATGTTCTAGATTTTTCCAGTTTGACTGAGGGGATGAGGCAGACTCTGGGTGATCGGTTGAAGATGGTTTATACTAGGGATGAGGGGCAGGTGTTATTTACTAGTCATGCATGGAGGAGTTTATTTGAGATCAAGGCACCATTGGTTCGGGAGTTTATTCTGGAGTTTTTGAGTACATGTAGGATGAGCGATACGGAGATGGGTTTGGACGTTGTTGACACTTTGTGTTTTCAGTTGGGTAGAGCTAGGCCGAGGATGACTAGGAGGTAGTTCATTTTGGCGTTGGGTTTACATACTAAGGAGGAGATGGCAGAGGCTGGGTTTGGAGCTTATTGGCAGGGTAGTGAGAGAGTGATCCCCGACAAGGGGGATCTTAGGGATTATTGGATAGAGATCTTGTCTGACAAGGACTTCTTAGGGCCTGCCCCCTCTTATGTTTTCATTCAAGACCCTATGAGGAGACTATGCCATAGGATGATAGCCTGCAGTATTTCTGGCAAGGGGCAGGCACCTGAGAAGGTGACCGGTGTCGATCTCTTCTATCTTCGTAGCATAGACCGAGGGACTGCTAACGTCCCATATCTATTAGCGCAATACCTGTTTAGGCATGCTGAGGTGAGGAATAGTGGATCTAGGTTGTTTGGGGGTCACTTCATTGGGTGTCCTACAGCTCATTTTGGACTGGTTAGTGATCAAGGGTTGAGGGGTTTGTCGATGGTTACCCGTGAGCTCTTGTTGATTGATTTGCATGAGCTTAGGAGGCTCAACATCTGTTTCAGGATTGGTGATTGATGTTTGCTAAAACACACATCATTTATAACCCGTAAAACACTATTAAACAGACTAAAAATACTAAATTATGCTTAATTATATTGCAAATATGTTTGTTTGGTATTCTTATGTCTTGCAGGTAAACATGATTGAAAACGAAGCAAAAACGAGTATTTACGGGTTCGTCGCGATCAAGAGTGCCTATTATTCAAAATCAAGACAAAGTCGTGATAAGTATCCGAGCATGCCATTAGAAAGAGCGCGAGAAAACGAATCTAATGGTGCCCTCGGATTTTATTGGGCCAGCTCATATATTTACTAGCCATTATAACAAGCCTATGATCTCATGTCTTTTATTCGGCCTAATATTTCTTTACTGGCCCATTGTTGTAAAAGTAAAATTCAATGAGAAGAATATAAGTAAAAGGCCTCACATGCTCAAAAATTAATTCAAGTAAAATCATGTGCCTGCGCACTATATTGAGAAGAGCCAGTTAAAATGCAACACGTGGCAGTGCAAGTTGTACAATTATTCATACAAATTCAAAGTTGCAACGAAATAATCCAACAATGTACAATTATTGCATTGAATAAAAGCTGATAGAAGGGGCATGCGTCTTTCATCCAATGGCTCTCTCCATCCTTGATTCGTGTGACAATGATTAGTGCCTAATGATTGGCTGACTGAGTACCCAATGATTGGGTCAAATTTACATATTTACCCTTCTCACCCTATAAAAGGACACTCGCCACCCCTCATTTTAGAGCTAGTTTTTAGTTTTTTTCTTAGTTTAGTTTTCTTATTTTTAGCTTATTTAGATTTTGTAATAGCTTATTTTACTTTTTCTGCTTATTGTACCTTTCTTATTTCGCCAACTTTTTATAATGATGTAAAGAAAATAGTTTAAAGTGTGTTGAAGATCATGGGTTGCTTATCATTTTTCTTATTCGTTCGTTTTTATTTCTTTTTGTTAGCTTATTCTATAAGCTGTTTCTTCGTGCTTATTCTCGCAGCTTATTATTATCAAGAGTTCTTAAATGCTAAGAAAATGACTCTTATAAGCCATCAAAGCTCATTCGAATCATTTTTTAAATGTTTTTAAACACTTTTCGAAATAATAAGCTAGAATAAGCTCGAGTTTAGCTTATTCCTTAGCTTTGTCATCGTTTTATTTTGCTTAATTCGTCCTTGGGTTATTTAGGTTGTTAGAATTGCTTATCTAGTCAAATTTACTTAATTTCATTTTGCTTAAGTTTAAGGTTTTTGTCCCGTTTACTAGTGATTAGTGCTAATTCGGTTAATTCTCATTTACAAATTGCTAGCTTTCTTTGTGTTTGCTTTATCGATTGTGCTTATTGAGTATGGCTTATCAGATTTGCTTATTTTTGTGACTAAGCCTATTTCATAAAAATAATCCTTTTAGTTAGTAAGAAATCATTGTTGCGTTTGGTTTTGTTGCGTTTTGTTTATAAGGAACTGGGTCACATTGTTGTTGGGCCATTTGGTTTGTTTAGATAGGAAATTAGATCTCGTTTGGTTTGTATTAATCTGTTTTGGGCCTTGGGGATTTATAATAGATATTGCAATTTGGAAATTTGATTTGTGCAATCAGTTGAATTAAAAGAGTGTTATTATATTATTAGCTGTTTCATTAACAATATGTATTTCTTTTGTGTTTTGAGTTTGGTACCGGTCAACTCACGAGGCGTGGAGCTTAAGGGTTTATTTAGCTAGACCAAATTTGATTATGTGTTTTAGCTAAATAAATTGGGTGGTATTCATTTATTTGTGGCTCTTCAATTCGGTTCCATTTTCTATCCTTTTTCAATTAAATATTATAGCTTATGTTGGTTCCAATTGAATGGATCTTTTATTAGCTTAGATAAATCTAAACAACTAGATTAGAAACCTTGTGGTGTATATATAAAGACTATGCGGAATTAATCTTTATATACTCAGAAGAAACAATCAAACAGTGAACATAGAACTTTCACAAAGCTTTCAATATATTGAACAAACCACAAAACAACTATATGTTTTGCCTTACAATGAAAGACTCTAACTCAAAATCCGCGAGTAGTGGATAATCAAATTACACATTTAGTAATTTTTTTACTTTAGTTTGTTTCAAAAATAAACAACGTTTGTGATGAAAATTATAGTTCTAAATGATTATAATTGGTTATAAACTTTAAGCCCGCAAACTTGTGATCATTTCAGTCACTTAGCAACTTATTAGTACTCTTTAATTTTTTTTAGAGCATTATAGTATAATCTCATAGTTTTAATCTTAGATTTATAATTAGTATAACTTAGCGTGTTTTTTTTATATGCTTTTCCTTTTAGTAGATTTAGAAACCAAATAAAAAAATCTTTTTACCCATTCGAAATGCGCGATCACGAACTTAGCCAATTTTCAATTCACACTTCGTCGAAGAAAAACGACGTCCCGGGAGGTTTTTGAGACATCTTTGGTTAAAAAGTTGTTTCTCCGACACGACGGAAAATAATTTACTATACTTTTTTGATTTTTCTTCTTTATTATTACGCGTTTTTGATATATCTTATTATATATATATTTATATTTATATATTTATATTTATATTTATATTTTATATATTATGTATTAAAAAGGACGAATCAATACTTCACAAATATTTTATCAAATGGCTATTTGAGTTGGTTGACCTTGAGCATAATAATGATTGAAAGGTCATAGCTTGAAGTACAATCGGGGGTTTAACAAGAACGAGTATGTAAAACGCCAAAGTCCCGAAGAAAAACAACTTTGAGAATCTGGCGCGTTAGCCACGCGCTGACGCGTGGGCACGCGCCAGACTCGAATATTTTTTTAACAATTTGAGTCTTTGGCCTATAAATACCCCCTTTTAGCCTTTGTATTCCTCACCTCTTGTAAACATTCTTTCCTCTCTTTTCTCTTCTCTAATCCTCTAAGTCTAAACATCAAGTGTTCTTAATCTTTTCTTCTATCATCTATTGAAGAACACACATCTCTGCAAGAGAGCCACACAAGTACCTAATCCATACTAGTGTGTTTTGTCGAGGGTCTTCTTTCTCACGCCCTTTCTTTTGAATCGAGTCTCTAGGCTAGGTTAGGACTTGGTTCACCAATCTATCTTTCATTTATGGAGTTGTAAGGGAAGCCTTGTATCCGCAGGATCAAGCCTAGATCATTGGGGATCTAGTTGGGGTTTGATAAGCTTCTAAGGGGAAGGCTTCTAGTGTTATAGGTTAAGTCAAATAACAGGTTCTTAAGGGTGGATTATGAGGGCGGAATACCATAGGTAGTAATTCTTCTGTGTGAGCGCCAAGCTTTGTTGGAAGTCGGAGGAGTTAAATTGTAATACGATTTATAGTCTACTATAAGGATTATACTAGGAATAGTATCGGTGTCATGGATTTGCAACTGGATGTACGAAAGGACTAAACCCCCCTTCCCGAACCAGTATATATCGTGGTGTCTCTTCTTCTCTTTATCTACTTATTGTTATCTTTGCAAACTAGTATAGCACACCACTCAGCTCTTTCAAGACTTGAAGTTTTATAAACTTTGAAGAAGTTAAGAAAACTGTATTCACCCCCCCCCCCTTATGGTTCTACATACCATAATATCTATGGATATCAAAATATGTTAGACTACATTTTCTTTTTAAAAGATTACTCTGAAGTCCTTAGTACCTTCACCCACACCAAAGACTTAGAGCCACATTACAGTCAGGCATCATCTAACATATTAAGATCACATAAAGATTCTACCCATAAAACTGTGTGACAAAGATTTCAAATTTATGACAAATCAATGTAGTCTCATCTTCCATGTCTCACATTATTTGATACAAACTAAAATCCCTTCCCGCAGCCTTCAGTTTTCATATCAGACCACTAGTGCTTGAATTTGATTTCCCATTCCTCAGCCACATTCTTCACATCCATTGAGTTCTTCACTTGCAAACTTGAAGTGGTATTAATACATTATAATATCACTTTTAATAACTTGTTTCATCCATTTCTTCATGTCACTAATAGTCTACTATTCCTTTCCTTCAAGTTAATATAGTTAGTACCTGTAGAACAAAAATCTTCTTAGAACACTTTGAATGGAATTATTGCTTTGCATGTCTCCCGTTTCCTTAACAATATCATCCCAATCAGCAGCCTTAACCTTAATCGTCATTTTTGTTTGCATCTCCTTCTAAATCTTACTGGAATATTGACATTTAAAGAACAAGTGATTACTAGAATCACACACTATGTGCTAAAGGACATGATAACTGTCGACTACTCTATTTCATGATTCCGTCCAGAGTTGACAGCATCTTCAAGATAGCCATCCATAGCACAAATGCTTGTCTAGGTAACATTGGCTAAACCACAACAATTTCCACTAACTAGTCTTAGCTTTCTTTTCTCTTATATGATTCCAACCACTTTTTACTGTAAATTTGTCCTCTTTGGCATTTAAATTTCTCCACTTACACTCATCCATTTTCTGCCCATTTATGTATGGAACAACAATAGAGTTAAGTGTAGGAAACTTTTTTTTAGGTAAAGGGTTTCCCCGATAAATTTTATTACTACAAAAAATAGTTAAGTACAAAGGATGGGGGAGAGTCCCACATCTCCACCCATTACATAGGCAAAACTACTTCCTTAAAGGAAGGTACACAAAGTGACTAGACTACTAAAGAAACAATAATTACTATTTCTTCTTAGGACCACGAACTTTGATATCCAAATTATTGAATATAGTTTGAATCTTGTCAGGAATATCCTGGCTTCATACATATCATCATCGTATGGGTCGAAATCGTAGTCATCATTCTCATAAGTTTCCTTCCATTGTTCTAGTAGACTATTAGTGCCATAGAAATCCTTATTGAAGCCAAAGAATTTTCCATATCATTATCAACTGATGCAACTTCATCCTCACTATCATGATCATCCAAAGAATCAACCTTTGCTAAAGGTTTACCCTCATCATCCATAAGAGTAACCTTCCTATCAATAATTAGTCTTTCCATTTCATCCACATGTGTAGGAAACTTTTTAATCCATTCCTAAGGCCATTTTATTTTCCAATCATCAGTCCATATATCATAGTGACTAAACTATCAGGTCTTGCATAACAAAGAGTTCTATATGATACAAACTTACTCAGATGACCAATATCATTCCATATCGAAGTCCTTGTTCCATTACCAATCTTATGAACTAAATGGGGTCTCAATTTGTTTCATAGCTCTAATATAGCTCCCTAAGTGCAACTTTCATTGCATTCTTCTTAAATTTTCTATATACTTCTCCCCTTCAGTTTGACCACATTGACTCATTTAACCCACAAACTGTCTTTTTTGGCTACAATGTTCCAAATTTGCTTTACCAATAAAACTTCATTCTAAAGACCAATAGCTTTAAGCCCAAGCCCTCTTTCACTTTTAGAATAACATATAATTTTCCATGCAACTTTAGATTTTCCCTTTCCACTTCCACTTTGATTCCATAAGAAGCCTTTCAAAATCTTCTCAATTTCTCTAACACTAGTCTTTGGCAGAAGAAAAACAACAACCTACTAAGTATACATAGATGTAAGGACACCTAATTAATCCCCTCACACCAATAACAATCACCAATATGCTAAACAAGAAACTTCAAACTGATCATTTAAATGAGATGTGCTATCAACTACTCAAGCTTATGGTAAAGCAGCAAAAGGGGTCAATAAAAGGTTTGAATGCATCTTCCTAAGTATGATGAAGACTTTTAATGAAGAAACTTGAAGATTCAGAAGATGAACATCAAGTTTAGGGGAGGATTGTTGGGACTTAAAAGACTTCAAGGATTCTTAGAAGTTACTACTGCTCAGGTACATAATGGAAATTATGCTAAGTAGTTAGTACTGGTAGTATAATGTTACCACTGCTAGTTACTACTGTTAGTATAATTTAGTACTGATAGCATAAAGTTACTGTTGTTAGTAGAAGTTAAGACTGCTCAGTGTTGAAGACTAAAATATAAGCTAAGTAGTTAGTGCTGCTAGTAGTAAATGTTAAGACTGCTAGTAGAAGTTACTACAGTGAGTATATATTAGTACTGCTAGTACTAATGTTACTACTGCTTATGTTTATTAGTGCTGCTGGTGAAAAGATTACAACTGTTGGATTACAACTGCTTGAAGACTTTCTACTGTCAAGAGGATAAAGATGAATTAAAGATATAAAGATTGTTTAGAGAACAAGAATACTTGTGAAGATAAGTATTGAGATATTTATGTACAAGATATACATAATGTATTTATTTAAGAGATTACGTTTTTTTAGAAAAGATTATGATATCTTAGGAATGTATTGTAAGCCGACTAGGACTCCTTAGTCTATCAAAGGAGGCTTTAGGGCATTAGTTGAGATATCAGTTTTTGCATATAAGTTTTCATAGTTATCAAGTCGATTTAGAAAAGCTTCAAGGTTGTAAACCCTAGTACCAGTGAAGAGTACTCGTATTATTGATCTAATAATATTGGAGCATTTGGTTATATCTTTGTTTATTCAAGATTACTATTTTATTCATAATACTTCTAGGTGTTAAGGTGTAGATTCCGCATACACTTTAGTAAACATACGAAGTTTCTACAACAAGTTATTTTGGATTTATCCAAGGTAATTTAACCTTAGACAACCTAAGGAATCGATCAAGGATTAGGATCAACAATCAGTTTATTTAAGTTTTTAGAAGATGTTTTAAACTGTTCAAGTTTAGCTTTCAAATCTTCTTTTTCTTTTAAAGTTTGTTCTAACTGATTTGTAAGTCTAGTGATAACATTACCTTTGTCTTTTACTTCAAATTCAAAGACTGCAATCTTTTCTTCATAAACAACTTCATTTTTCTGATGAACAACGAACTTTGCCTCTACAGATTCTAGGCCTAATTGATAAGCTACAATTTCTAGATTAGTCTTATTAAGAGTTTGTCGTTGTTCATAAAACTATTTTTGAAGTTTTCATAAGTTTTTACATAGTTTTTAGAACAAGATTGTACCTCTGTGTCAGACCCTGAGGAGTTTGAAGTGTAGGCCATGAGAGCAAACTCAGTTGGTTCTTCTTGAGCTATATAACTCCAGTCATATCTCAGTCCATCTTGGACCATTTTCGTCATCTACATACCTTTCTGATCATACACTCTTTCATTTCCACTTTTATTGCCTTAAGCCATTCTACTTCACACTTTATCATCTTTCTTTATTACCCAAGATCCAACTAAAACTTGTGATTCTCATGTATTACATATACATATACGTTTTCACATTTCATTTATCATTATCTTGTCAATGCCAAGTGGACAACTTATTCAATTTTCTATACCAAAACATCATTTTAGTTCGCTTATCTTTTCGCGTATAAACCTTACATAGGTTATTCTTATAATATACTTATTTTCCTCACTTTATTCATCAAATACATCTCTTTCATTTATTTACATGATTTTAGTCATTCTTTATCATTCGTTAGAGTATTTAGCATCATTTAATATTTCTAGCGCAATTCTTCTTAAACTTTATTCATTCATCACATTTATCCGTATTCGACATTGCGATTAAGTTATTATGTTTTCTATGTAACATTCCTCTTCACGTTTTAGACATACTTTTACATATCATGCTTACTAGCATCTATTTTCATTTACTTGCCCATATTCTCGTATTTCATCATTATTCATTTCAAATGCAATCCTATGCATTTTACTTAGCTCATACACTTCATAAACTTATACCGTCATTAATGTGTCGTTGTACGTATGTATTATTTATTATCAAGTTTTACATTTATATTTTCCGAAAATACTACAAACAAACCACTTACGGGCTATGTACCAGATCCAGTTGTAGCTTCGTGGTACGTAGGGTGTCAATCCATAAGACGATGAACATTAATTCATATAATTACTAGTATTTAGTTATCTATGTTACTTTTAATCTATCTAATCTATGTCAAAACCTATGCTAAACCTAGTTCTAACATATAGGGGGTTTTCAGTTTGAGAGACTAACACAGGTTTTGTGGTGACTTAAACCTACTTTAGACACGATAACACACGCAAGTAAATAATCAAAGTATCACCAATAATGTATCACCAACAAAAGTATCACCAACAATAGTGTCATCATCTAGATACCAAGCCTGTAGACAAGGCTAAAAGAGTCAATAATTTTACATATCAAGGGATGTAACACTAAGGCAAAGACCAGAGGCCCAAGGGGATCACCCTGATGCACCCCTTGGCATGACCATAAGGTGTGTTCCTCGTAATATAATCTAGCTAGGTTAGAGTAACATGATTTCCACCCAACGCGAGATAGCGGGACAACAAAGACGAACTTCTTGTAACATAACCTCTTGATCAACCAAGGCATTTTTAAAATCTACTAACAACATCGAAAGACCAACATCGTCTCCACGACCCTCAATCAAATGATTCACAGCATGAAGAATGGCCTCACCTCCTCCTGACACCCCAACCCCGAACTGTAAACCGTCCGAAGAATGACCAATCATAATAGCACCAACCTTTGAGACAAGATGCCTCCAAACTCTACCCACGACTATAGGACGAATACTACCACCCGGCTTAACCAACGGTGAGAGAGGAGCACTAGCAATATACTCACCCAATATCTTGCGACATTTACCATCAATAAAGGGATTCACCACTTGTTGTTGTTGTTGTTGTTGGACAATGAATAAATCCCGTCGGTATAACTTTATTATTGAACACTATTTATAGGAGATTACATTAATGAAAACCTAATGGACCCCCATCCACAACCTTTCCTTATCTAATAAACCCCAAATCACCACCTCTTTTCTATCTTCTAAATCTATACCATCACTTACTAGTTATACCAAATCAACACCAACCCCAAACAACCAACAACAATAACTTATAAAAACCTAATCGTCTTATACCTACTCACTAAACACCCAAAACATTAAAAACTTTACTTTCAAAAACACAATTATCAATCCACCCCTATACCTAACCTAAACCCTTTTATACCCAACTCACCATCCACCCAACCAAACAAACCCAAACCCCATCCAAAAAAAAAACCAAAAATAAATAATAATCACCCCCATAAACATCTAAATAAACACCACAATCACTATAACATTACACACTATACCCAAAATCACAAACATTCACAACAAAATACCTACAAATCAATCCACACTCCCAAAAAATAAAACTAACTAACCCACCACCCCTTAACCACATATAATTTTAATTAAAAAAAAAAAAAATTAACATTATATGATTCACTTTAATATTTTATTCATAATACCTTTTTACCCACAACTCAACTTAATATTACCTACTCAACCCTACTAACCAATTTAACAATAAATAAACACTACTTAAACCCAAACAACAATCCCACACATAAAAATTAATCACTCAATAAAACCCAAAACCTACCCACACCCACACTTTCCATTTTAATTCTCCCACAAAAAATTCTGTCATAATCCGAATAACCCCCGTTTAGAATAAACTTTAATAATGAACCACTATTTATATTATCAACCAACAATCACCCCTAACTTCTCACATCCCACAAAAGTGCTTGGGCCCTTGTTTATCTACTAAAAGGAAGTCTATATCCTCCAATTGTAGTCACTAAAATACAGACAAATTAGAAATGAACCCAAAACAATATATAAGTCATAGCCCTTATCGACGCGAAAAGGTCAGAGGTGGTGATCCGTTTTCTCTGGACGTTGAATAGTTGGCTTTAGCTGTATTGTAACGCCACGGATGGCTAAAAAGTTGTAAAACTTCAGAAACATATGGTACCTTCATTACAAGAATAACCACTTCTTAAGTTTCACACCTTTTCCCGACCCATCTAATTTTCTCAGCTATCACCACTACTTTTTTGTTCCTGCTCAAAAACCCATCAATCTGCAAAGTGAGTAAAACATATATGGTTTAATGTCTAACTGCAAAAACTTATTTTCCTACTCAGATTTAAGGTCAACCAAATAGAAATAAATGTTACCTAAGGTTAATTAAACTGATAAAGGATTCTCGTGTAGCTTCTTAAGTTTCACTATCGATGTGAAGTAGCGAAGGAGTCAACCTATAACCCCTTATCCTACTACAACCAGACCAGTCGCGTCTAAGATCTTTATACATATATTCACGAGAGAAAAGAATGAATGGTCACAGAAGTTGAGATTTGTTTACATCAATACCAAGGAATATGATTGCACCATTGGGGAATTTCGTTGGCAAGTGTAAACACTTTCCCCAACAATCTTTCACTTTCGCCAATTTATTTTGACTTGATCACCTTCAATGGCACATATAACAGAGGGGTACGTTGCGTAACATAAAATGATCCTTTTATTTTAGTTAGTAAACCCTTTTACTTGACTTGTAAACGAATAGGATTATAAACATGTTTGAGTAATTGTGCCATGTAGGATCTGACTTAAAAAAAGGTGGTGGTTCACGTGTATACTATTCTATCAAGATTCGGAGAGTTACTTGAGGGCACCTCAAATATCATAAGGGTCAACGATTTCTGCACAGAATATATGCAACTATTTCCTAACCATACTCTTCAACCTAACTAGTGTAAATTGTGTATTATTGCAGCACACATCTTTTTTAAAAAGTGCAGCCAACCATTTGTTAAAATTCATAACGAATAAACCACGTAGTCTGTAGGAAGTGTTATGTCTTACATTTTTGAAAGACAAAGAGTCTTTTCATGGAAAATCTAGTCTTATAAACTGAATTTGAGTTTAAGTTAGTCAAAAAAGGTAAGTGCAGGCTGTGTAGAATTGACAACTTTTGTAGATCTTTATGCCGTTTTCTAAGTTCATATAATGTTATACATAGCTTGATTTAAGCGTTCTATACGTCGTAGGAGTATAAGTGGGTACTTTCATTTAAAATAGTCACAGCGCAACGTGATTCCTGCTGAAGTTATGTAGAATGATAATCTTGTAACATGGGTCAGGAATTAGCTTTTTAATGAAGTATTTTGAAATATGTTCAGAATGGAAGTGGAGGTATAAAAGTGTTAGTAGTCTTCATGAGTCAAAGTGGCAGTTACACACTTTAATAGATGTAAAGCATGTGTTTAGTTATACTAGAAGCTAGTTGCTATCGTGTTAAAAACACACATATCCGTTTGTATATAAATTACCCATTAAACCAAAACACAGTGGAAAAATTGGCAAAAATTTACTTGTTTTTTGGTGTTCTGTGTGTGCAGGGTACGGATATATGAAAAATGTCACATGAAACCATCAAAAATAGGGCCAAACAATGACACAAGAACGGAAGAGTGACACAAAAGTCCGAAAGCCAAAACCAGAAAAAGTTCAATCTAAAGTCAACTCTAGTCTAATCTTGGTCAACATAAGTCACAAACCTAAAATGTTTCAAAATAACCCTTCAGTTTTCAAAAGTTGTCAAAAATAGTCCCTTAAACCCAATTGGGCCACCCGTGATCCAAAAGCCCAATCCCTTAGCCAAATAGCCCTTTAATAAAACCACAGGGACCATTCTTGCTATTTCCTAAACTCTTTTTTTACACTATACCTTTTATAAACATCCACAAGGACCATTTGTGTCATTCTCCCAAAGTTCAAACGACTTTTTACCCTCGAGTCAGTTTAAAACAAGCAGGAGAAAGTGGGCATATTCACCATCGTCCCCAACAATAAACATAGTCAAAATCAAAGGGCTTTTCCAAATTAAGGGGTGATTTAGACAATTCATGGGATCGTTAACAAGATGGCAGGGTCAAATTTGTAATATCAAGGGCTTTCATTTATCTACCCAAGCATCAAAGCCACGTGGAGGTTAAGAAAGCATAAAGGAATGGGGATTTTGCACTGGATTCACTCAGTAAACTAGCACAAGCTGTCACATCATGAGAATGAAGCCTTGGCAATCCTTGAGCATCCAAATTTGATCCAACGGCTTACAATAGCCCTCAAATGATTGAAGAAATGATTGGCTGGGATTGATTGGAGCGTGAGCATCAAGCAAGACCTAAAAGCTTCAGGGATCAGCTATAAATAGGCTCTCACCTCACACACACACACATGGAGTTTTTTAGTAGTTTTAGGTTTTAGCTTAATTTTAATTTCTAGCTTATATAATTTCTTTTCAATCTTTGTAATCTCTTTTTAGGTAATGTAATCAAGTTTTTCATCAATGAAATTTGTTTTATTTTTAAATAAATTGTCATAAGCTCTTTCAAATTAACTTACAAGCTTTTATTTACCTATCAAATGTCAAGCTACTGTACCTATAAGCTCTCAACAGCTCTCATGAGTCTTTAAGTTCATGATTGAGCTCAATTTGGACCTAGTCATACTTAAATTCATTAAAACCAAGTGCATTACTTTGGTAATTTAAAATTTGGAAAGCTTTTGGATTGGGAGATAACTAATGAAGGATCCTCAAGGACTTACTGGCTATCTATGATTAAGCCTGAGCTTGTAGCAAAGCTCTTAAGAGCATTTAGTTACTGCTTAAGCTGATCTCAAGTAAGTTTCTCTTTTAAATTCCTTTTGTCTTTAATTTCTAGCATAAATAGTAGTTAAGGTACTTATTAGAATAGATCTGCTTATTTGCTTAAATTAGTTGCTTCTTTGTGCTTATTTCTCTTTACTAGTGCTTATTAGTTATATATCTTCATCTGTTTTTGCTTAAATAGATATAGATCATTAGTTTCTTATTTCTGTCATAACCATAAAAACCAAAAATATTAGTGTAATTTCTTAGATCTTGCATTCTAGCTTAATTCAGTAGTTAGATTATGTTATTTATTTTTAGTTTTAATCTGTTAATTCATCTGGTATTAAGGATTTAATTAGTAGATTTCATTTTAAGAAAATTTTCAAATCTGTCATAAGCTTTAAGGAGTGTTTGGTTTATCTTAGTTTGACTTCATTAAGTCAAAGGTTTTTGTGCAAAATAATTAAGTCAGCTTTGATTTCATTAATTATCATTAGGAAAAGAGATTTCATAATCTAGTTTTTAAAAATGAGTAAATTAGGGCTTATTTTAGATGTCTCAGCACCAGGGTACTTGTATACCTTTTCTTTGTTAGTGAAAGCTTAATCCAAGCTTTCCTAGGCTTGGACTTGGATTGCTAAGAGTTTACACACTCTATTTGAGTGCCTTTAGTGCAGTAGCAACCAATTAGTGCTGCTCTTGTGCCTTTTGTCTTGGTCATTAGCATTGGCATGGTAATAAGTTACCACTGCTGTCATTTGAAGCTCCCATTTTAGTTAAAGTAATTTTAGGAGTTAGGACTTTAAATTCAGGTTAATAATAGATTAGACATAGCTTAATCTCATTTTTTATTTCCTAGATCATTTACTTGGGTACATTAGTTTTTTAAAAGTCATAAAAACTCATAAAGACCAAAAAAAAAAATAAAAAAACTGCAGTCTTTGCATTCACTTAAGTTTTTAAGTTTTAATTTCTAGCTTGTAGTAATTGCTTTTATGATTTAAATAAGTAGTCTATAAGGTGTTTGTTTAGTTTACAAAAGCTAGGATTCTTAAACTGCTTATTGAGCATTAGAGCTTATTTCAATTTTGTACTTTTCAAGTTAAAACCTGAGTTTACCTCTTTGTTCATCAAATTCAGTTGGCTTAAATTGTTTCTAGTGCAAAAAGCTTTTCAATCCTAGCTTAAGCATATCATAAGGAGTCTAGGACTTCTTTTATTTTTAAGTTTGAGCTTAAATGAGGCTTTTTTACAGATGAATAAGCATAACCAAGGGCAAAGCCCTACCTTCTGATATAGCAGCTTTGATAAGCTGTTTTTGAGCTTATTAGTTAGTTTCAGCTTATGTCCCTTTTATTAAAATAGCTTAATTTTGTGTCCTCTTTAAGCCCTAGTATTCAGTTTTTCATAAAAGTCAAAAATTTATAAAAAGTGCAAAAAGTTGGGGTTTGCCTGCCTCGAACCCACGACCTCCCTCTCAATAACCATACGTGTTAACCATCATGCTACATTAGCTCATCCAGTAACCTTTCCCTCAATTTAATACTAGTAGCCTTTTTCATTTTCTTTACATTTAATAAGCCGTAGCTTATACTGCTTATTTTAGAGCTTATTTGTTTAGCTGTTTGATTAGTTTTATTTTTCTCATATTCCTTGTTGCTAGTAGGACTTTTCCTGATTTTTTGAGAATTATTCATTTATTAGATTTTTCTAGGATTTTCCGTAGGTTTAAAAACTGAAAAATCAATAAAAATAGAAAAAAATTTCAGAAAAATACAAAAAAATAATTTTTAGTTTTATAAAAAATAGCTTTAGGTTTACATTCAGTAAAATCATTTTCACCACTTTTAGATTTTAATTTTCATTTTTAAGCTTTTAAATTTAAGTTTAAAAAAAAAATTTTTAGATTTTTTAATTTTAAAATCATTCCTTTTTCTAAAATTTTCTTTTTTTTCTTTGTTTTATCTAGGAAAAATATAATTTCAATTATTTTCTATTTTTTTTATTTTTATAGGATTTAATTAAATTTAAATAGTTTTTAATTAATAAAAAAAATTCAAAAATAATCAAAAAAATATTTTTCTTTTTCTTAAAAATTTCTTTTGTCTTAATTTAGGTTTAGGAATTTAGTTTGCATCTTTAGGACTTAATTTTGATTTACTTGCTTACTTGTCGCGTTTTATTGATTTCCCGTTTACCTTTTTAAGTGCTTAATTGTTTTTAATTACTTGTGTTTAATTGTGCTTTTAATTAGTAGTTATAGAAAACCCAATCAATCTTCGAACCCATTCAAATCAGTTTCCAATATCAAGCGAGGTTTCAATTTCTCAAATCGTTGGGAAAACGACCCGGGAAATCATACTTTCCGGTAAACATACGTATATTATATATTATATATATATTTTAAAGAGTGAATTTTCCTTAGGGAATTTTCTTAATTGCTCTTGTGGAAATATTATATAGTGTATTATATCCGCGTATTTTTTTTCTACTGGTAGTTTTAGTTCCTCTTGCTTGTCAATAATTAGTTCATTATGGTAGTTAATTTTCCTTTCTATTTTCTTGTATCTGTTTTGTGTGTATTGGCCTAATCTTTTGCAAACTAATGGTTCAAGATGGTGGATTAGTCATTTTTTAGTGTTCTACATGGACCACGTGGTTTTATTTTGATGCCAAAGTGTTCATACTGGTAGTTCAAGTGTTCCCTCTGGTGTAACCAGAGTTCCTACTGGTAGTTTTCATTTTTCCTACTGGTTGGCCAATTCCTACTGGTAATGTTAATTTTCCTTCTAGTTGACTTTTCTTTGTGCTGGTTATGTTTTTTCGTGCTGGTAGATTAAATTGACTTTTATCTTAATTAAAAGTCACCATTGAGATATTGTTGGCATTTAATTCGTCAAAGGGGTTTCTAATTAATTGGATAATTACTATTTTCAAAATAAGGTTCATGAATGGTACCGTTAAGTTTATTATATATCATAAATCTTTTTGCTATTTAAAATATATTTTTGATATATAAAGTTTTTATGTAGAACCTCTATACTTATTAGCTTTTGCACAGTGTGACATAAACATTTTTGAGTGTGCTTGGAAACAGTTTTTGGCATGCTGCTTGGTTTTATTGCAACACATTTTGAACAAAAAGAGAATTTTTCAGGGATTGGGTGTTGGCTAACCACCACACAACAAATGGTGTTCAACTCACCATGTCTCGCAGATAAGAAATAGTGGATTCACCATGAGGGTATGGCTCTGGTGTGATTCTCAAATCCGTTGATAGCTTTAATAGTTTGCTCAAAACTATAGGGTATTTAACTCACCCATGCTTCTTTTGCTCAGAGTTGCAATGGTCATCAATCCACCATGGATAATGCCCTTATTGGGTACCAAAGGATTGGCTAGTCCAAATGCAAACGGCTTTTGGTAAAGACTTAACAAATCCGTTAATAGCTGACAATTTGCTAAAAATTGTAGGGTAATCAACTCACCTTGTTATCACAACAAAGAGTTGGCTAGTCCTGGGAAAACGGCTACAGGTAAAGACATATAAAATCCGTTTATGGCTGTGATGATTTGCCAAAAATCATTAGGGTATTCCAATTCACCATTGATTCATGTTCTAAGAGTTGGACTGGTTACTAATTCACCAGGGTGATGTCATGATTCCACCAAAGAATTAGCTAGCCCAAGAGTGAGTAGCTACTTGGTAAAGGCTTATCAAATCTACTCATGTAGCTGAGGTGGTTCCAAAGTCTGTTGCTGGTTCAAGTTTTCCTGCTGCTTCTTCAACGTTGCTGCCTTTTGATGTTCAAGTTCAACAAGACTTTTGATGTTCGGTTCCAAGGCTATGAAGACCAATCTGTTTGACACAAGATCTGCTCAATGTTCAATGCTCATCATCATTAGTCTCTTGAAGGTGTTTGTATGAAGAAATACAGATATGTGCAGAAGTTTCATGTGTTCAAGTCAAGACTCAAGCAGATTGGATGTTGCTGTAAAGTTCATATTTCAATCCTCAAGGTTCAAGTTTGAAGATCTATCTAGAAACTGGAAATTAACATAGTCAAATTCCAGTTTAGGGGAGGATTGTTAGGAATATTTGTAATACTTAGTTTCTACTAGTAGGTATGTAGTTCCTACTGGTAGAGTAGTAGTTCCTACTGGCAGGTATGTAGTTCCTGCTGGTAAGGTTATTATCATAGTTAGTCCTGGTAGGCTAAATCTAGTTCCTACTAGTAGAATACTTAGTCCTGGTAAAGTCAAATAGTTATTCCAGGATAAGATTTTAGTTAGTTAGAGATGAGGATATGCATGAGCTAAATAAGGAAGATATTCATGCAT
Organism: Tanacetum coccineum; assembly: GCA_026074375.1. Lineage (NCBI taxonomy): Eukaryota > Viridiplantae > Streptophyta > Magnoliopsida > Asterales > Asteraceae > Tanacetum > Tanacetum coccineum. Next base: position 41,288 of record BQNB010017166.1, read on the forward strand.
ATCAATCTCACGCGTTTTTAGTAATTGCGGATTAAATGTTGATTAGGGTTTCTCCACTATAAAGAGAACCTACGGCTTAGGGAAATGCAGACATTCAGAAAAACACATTTCTCCTTGTTAATTAATAGAAATCCATAGAAGGATCTTTTAGTTTTTATTAGTCATGTTCTTCTTATTAGTTGTGTCTATATTCCGCGTAGACATTAGCTTTTCAAAGCAAGAGTCTCTCTTGTGATTAGCTTGTGATTACATAGGTTAATCACCATCCTTAACAGGCAGTAAAGATCTATCTAGAGTGGGATCCAACACCTTTTTTTATCCTTAATCTCAATGTCAAATCCTTGGAGAAGTAGAACCCACCTAATAAGTCTTGGTTTCGCGTCTTCTTTGCTGAACAAATACTTCAAAGCAGAATGACCAGTGTAAACTACAGTTTTTGATAAGACAAGATACAGACGAAACTTATCAAAAGAGAAAACAACTGCGAGAAGTTCTTTTTTGGTTGTGGTATAATGTTTTGGGCATTATTCAAAGTTTTGCTTGCTAATAAATCGGCTTGGAATTGTCCTCATTTCTTTGCCCAAACTGCCTCCAACAGCGAATATCTATAGCTGTCACACATTAATTCAATGGACGTTCATTAGGGAGATTGATGATAGGCACGGTGGTCAGTTTTTCTTTTAAAATGTTGAACACCTTTTTGCAGTCATCAAAAAAATCAAACTTCACGTCTTTCATCAAAAGTTGGGTCATCGGTTTAGAGGCCATTGAGAAGTCTTTATGAAAATTTCAGATAAAATCCGCAATACCTAGAAAACTTCTAACTACTGTTAATTAGTAGGGTCTGGTAATTTAGCTTATACATCGATTTTGGCTCTATCAACTTCGATTCCAGCTCCAGAAATTTTGTGTCCTAAAACTATCCCTTCTTTTACCATAAAATGGCATTTTTCCCAGTTTAGCACAAGGTTGATTTCTTCACATCTAGCAAGCATTCTATCTAAGTTAGCTAAACAGCAATCAAAAGAGTTACCAAACACCGAAAAGTCATCCATGAAAACTTCTATAAAATCTTCCACCATGTCGTGAAAGATTGCCGTCATACATCTTTGAAAAGTGGTAGGAGCATTACATAATCCAAACGGCATTCATCGGTAAGCGAAATTCCCATAAGGACAGGTGAAGGTGGTCTTTTCTTGATCCTCCGGAGCGATTAGAATTTGGAAGAATCCTGAAAATCCATCAAGAAAACAGTAGTATTCATTCCCACATAAACGTTCTAACATTTGGTCAATGAAAGGAAGAGGAAAATGATATTTTCGAGTTGCATCATTAAGTTTACGGTAATCAATGCACACCCTCCATCCAGTAACTGTTCGGGAAGGGATTAGTTGATTATTATCATTCAAAACTACAGTCATTCCTCCCTTTTTGGGCACAACATGAATAGGGCTAACCCAGGAACTGTCTGAAATTGGATAAATTAGCATGGAATCAAGCAGTTTCACGATTTCATTTTTCACAACATCTTGGACCTTCGAATTTAGATGCCTTTGGGGTTGGATTACTGGTTTGTAATCATCTTCCATCAAAATCTTATGCGTACAGTATGACGGACTGATTCCCTTGATATCTGACATTTTCTAAGCAATTGCTCCTTTTCGTTTCTCCAATACTTGCAGAAGTGATGTTTTCTCATAGTATGATGAGATAATAATAGGAAAGGATTTGTCTCCATTAAGGTATGCATATTCTAAATGTTGAGGCAAATTCTTCAGTTCTGGTTTCTTCTCATCAATCTCGTTAGCACTGGCGGAATAAAGATGTTCGCTTTTAACATTGTCGCCATTTGTAATTCCCTGTGTAAGTGGATACGGCGTATTGACAGAGTTGATACGCCATATCAAGTTTTCTGAATTAGACCTATTCTTTTCATTCTTACTAGTAGATTCGCAGCATTCTAGGTCTGATTGATCAATTGATTTTTCCAATCCCCTTGATAAAAACAAGTCAGGTTCCTCATTTGTCAGCAACTCCTAGGCTTCTTTGTTGATCATCTCGTCCAAGTCATCAATCCCGTAACATTCATCGTCTTCATTTGTCAGTCTTTTAATTGATTGGTCTACGTCAAATATCACTTCATCATCCCCCACTCTTAGTGTTATCTTTTTATTGAACACGTCAATCATAGCTCGAGCGGTGGCCAAGAATGGTCTTCCTAAAATTATAGGAACTCTTGAATCTTCGGGCATATCTAAGATGACGAAATCTATGGGAATGATGAATTTGTCTACTTTGATGAGTACGTTTTCGATTATTCCTCTCGGATATTGGATTGACCTATTCGCAAGTTCCAAACTCATTCTAGTAGCCTTTGGTTCTACCAAACCGAGTTTCTTGTACATCATGTATGGCATTAAGCTTATGCTAGCCCCAAGATCTGCTAATGCATTATCAATATGTAATTGGCCAATGTTGTAAGGAATAGTAAAACTCCCTAGGTCTTTTTCCTTTGACGGAAGCTTATTTAATAGTACTGCAGAGCATATTTCATTCATAATGATTTTGCAGGCTTCTTCCAGTCGGGCTTTGTTAGTTAGCAAACCCTTTAGAAATTTGTCATACTTCGGCATTTGAGATAATGCTTCGATGAAAGGCAAATTTATGTGGAGTTGCTTCAGATTTTCCAAAAACTGCTTTTGTTGAGCCTCGTCTTTTTCTTTTCTCAATCTTTTGGGGAAAGGAACTGGTGGTGGTTGCACTTTATTTGATGGTTGAACAACTAGTTTGCTAGTTATCTGAGGTTGATCATTAGTGAGGTCCTCGTTTGATCTGACTGGTTTTTCTAGTTCAACAACTACAGGCTCTTTTGGTGGTACACTGGTGTCGTTATCACGAACATCTAGAGTTGTAGCTTTTCCACCTCTAGTAGTTTCTCCCTAAACATCACAATCAATCGTTGACCGTTTATTGTTTACATTAATAATTCTTTGTACCCCAAATCTGAGATCAATTAGTGAATTATTCCTTTCTTTAATAAAGCTCGGTTGTTTAGTTTGGAAGTATAGTTGAATGGCCCTCATCTCTCGTGTTCCCGTTTTCCTTCCGTCAATGAACTTTGTTTACTTCTCTTCCATTGTCAGGCTTCTTTCAGGTAGTTGAAATGATATGGACGGATTCTAGATTCTGTTCTTGAAAAGTAAGACATGATGCAAAGTAAAGATATTTCTAGAGAATAGTTTTGTAAAGAAATATAAATACGTCGTATTTCAAAGGAAGGCGAATACGTCGTATGACAGATCAGACAGGATATGCCATATCTAAAGGAACAGATATGCCGTATCGATGCTAATGGATACGAAAAACAAAACAATTTACTAATATGAGATTAATTCACTAATCTAAATTACACTAATCCTAAAGGTTAGATCTAATCTAATGTTAAAAACCAAAATATCAAAATAAAAATCAAGATTAATTTTCACTCCCCAGCAACGGCGCCAAAAACTTGATGTGTCGTTGTGTGGTGTATATTTTATTGTTTCAAGTTTTAAATTTATATTTTGCCGACTCAACCAAAAACAACACTTTAACGGGCAGTGTACCCGATCGGTAGTAGTTTCGTGGTAAGTAGGGTGTCGATCACTAAGAGCAAGGTTAAATCTATCAATTTAATTAATATCTTGGTTATCTAATCTATGTTAATTCTATTCTAATCCTATGTTAAACCTATGTTAGTCTAAATCCTAATTCTAATGGGAAAATGGGGGTCTTTAGCTTGAGAGACTATCATGGCTTGGTTGGTGACTACAATCAATTCAAGACACTGTTACCAACACAAGCTAATAGACAAAAGATAAAAGAGCGGTCGAACCTTATATAAGAAAATTGTATTAACCATTATTAATCCGATTAGAATGCTTGTTTGTTATTTAGTGTAAATAATTTCTTCTCTCGACTGCCGCATATCATCTTAAAACTTTGGCGTTACATCGTCCTAAGGACCTAGACCATTAATTCTGTCATATTAAGCATCTCACATAAAGCAATCCTATTTGTTGTATTATAATCTATCTAGGGCATTTAAGCAATGGTTGATATTGTTAAACCTTGCACATAGTGTCTTTACCCATTTAACGCTTAATGGCAAATCTATACAACTAGTTGTCTACTTATCCAATATCCATGGAATCAGAGTTATTTGTTGGAATTATCTAGGTACACCTGTAGTCAACTGTTCAATAATACCTCTCAGCAAATATCCAATTAACTAGTTAAGCCTGAAGCGTATCCTAGACACAGACTTAGAAGGACAATACTTGTGTAACTATTATTCTAGATGTATATAATTATATATGGAGAGCTATCCTGGACTCTAGATCAGCTTTGGTCTACTTTCTAGTTGCCAGTTGAATGCATAGGTCGTCATACAATAAGCGCGTAAACAAGTATAAATTGATAAAACATAAACAAGCACTCATGATAAAATTAATGATTATCGATATAAACAAATACCAAACTTTCAGATCTTCATATTAAGGCGAATACCTGAAGGTATTTGCCTTCAAAGTTCATAATAAATACAAGTGTAATAATTTAGCCAAGGTAAATTAAACACGAGTTAACGAAGATGGATACCAACTGATCAATAACAAAAAGTATAAGGAATTACACAATGATCTCCTATGGAACCGAATATGTTGCTCGGACCTCTTTGCTCTTTTTCTCCTCTGAAAATCAATTTTGTGGTTTAGGTATCGAGAATATGATTTAGTACACTTAAAACACGTTTTTGAGTTTTCTATTTATAAGGTCTGGAAGTTGGTTGGATACGGCGTATCCATGTATTGGATATGGCGTATTGGGGATTTCTTGGAGTAGGGACCACGTTTGATATCTTCCAGAATATTATATTGATTCCATATCTTGAATACGGCGTATTGAGTCATTTTGATCGGCGTTATTGATCTTTATTCCTTTTTTGTTGGTCTTTGGTGAGTGGCAGTAAAGATCTAACTAGAGTGGGATCCAACATTTCTCTCCCGAGGTTGTTGAGCTGGGCTTGAATAGCAGCTAGTCTGTCAGAAGTTTCAGTACTTCTAGCTTTTGAGGATGTTTCGTTATGCCATTTCTGAGAGTATTCAGCCATTTCTTGGATGGCTATTTTTGCATCAGCAGTAGTTTTAGTGGGAATGGCATCTTTAGAGTCAAGGATTTGTCTGGTGGGAACATCGAGCCCATTAGAAAACAGGATTACTTCCTACATATCAGTCAAATAGTGTTGGGGACATTTCATCAAGAGTTCTTTAAATCTTTCCCATGCTCAGAAAAGGCTTTCGTCTGGTTCTTGCTGAAAGTTGTTAGTTTCCTCCATTTTCTTTGCAGTGCGAGCAGGTGGGCAGTACTTGTTTAGAAACTTCATTTTCAGGGTTTCCCAGTTTGTAATCGAACCTGATGGTTCGTTCATGAGCCAATGACTTGCGGCTCCAGTTAAGGATATGGGATAAGCTCGAAGCATTACTTGATCTTGAGTCACCTCTGTAATATGAAATAAGTCAATGATCTTAAGTACTTTTTCGATGTGTTCGTTTGTGTCTTCATGTTCTGAACCGCTGAAAGTATTTTCGTGAAGTTCCTTGAGAAATTGCCCTTTTAATTCAAAGTGAGTTTTGTCATTAATCTTGGGCCTAACAACTCCTGACCCATAGTTTCCATGGGTCTTTCTCATGTATTGCTACATTGTTTCCGTCATAATTTCGGTAGTTTCTTCCTCTGAATGTTCTTCGATGTCAGAGAATAAATCGAGCTCTGGTGAACTCGACTCTACAAGACCAGGTGTCTCGAAAATCCTCTTTTTTAAGCGAAATAATCTTTCCGGGTTTTCAGAGGATAATAAATCAGTAGGATAGGATCTTTGAAAAGAATACAAAAAATTAAACACGGAAATCAAATTTAGTTCTACTACTGTATTAGATGATCAATACGTCATATTCAATTAATTTGAATACGCCGTATGGGTCTGCTGAAGGTTAGTACGCCGTATTGATTTTACAGAATACGCCGTATGGGTCTGCTGAAGATTAGTACGCCGTATTGATTTTACAGAATACGCCGTATTGTTTGGAAGAATAGATACGTTGTTTAGACTGCAGAGATCATTACGTTGTTCTGAGTGGAAGGGTCGATACGTCGTATCCAACTGGTGGATACGGCGTATCAGTTGATCTATCAAAACAGGATACTTAGAAAACAATTAAATAATGTGGGAATTTATTCACACAATTAATCACACAATTAAATTAAATACAAATAGAATTAAATTACACTAGTTAAATTATTCTAAGCTAATGGTTAGAAATACTAATAAAATTAAAGGTTAAACTTTTTCACTCCCCGGCAGCGGTGCCAAAAACTTGATGTGCTGTCGTGTAGGGTCAATTTATTGATTACCAAGTTTTAAATTTGTATTTAGCCGACTTATCCTAAACCAACACTTTAACGGGCAATGTACCCGATCGAGTGGAGTTTCATGGTAAGTAGGGTGTCGAACACTAAGAGCGATGTCGTTAACCTTATATTCTATTAGTATTTTAATTACTGTAATTTAGTTAATTCTAATTACTTGTTAAACCTATGCTAAACCTAGTTCTAATGATAATGAGGGGTTTTCAGCCTGAGAGACTGGCACAGGTTTTATGGTGATAATAATCAATTCTAAACACAATAAACATGCAAGAAAACAATCAGAAGATAAAAGAGCGGTACAAGCCAAATGATAGAAAACAGTATTAGCCATATTAAATCCGATTAAATGTTGGTTTGTTTATTTAGTGCAATGATTTCTTATCTCGAAGCGGCATATCATTCTTAAGACTTAGGCGGAACATCATCCTAAGACCTAGACACGTTGAATCCTGTCACAATTAACGTATCCTCATAAAGCATCCTTTTAGTTTAATTATAATCTATCTAGGGATTAAAGCAATGGTGATCTTGTTAAACCCTAGCCCATCGGGACTTTACCTACTTACTGTTTGACGGTATTTTATATACTGGTAGTTTACTGTTCAAGTCTTTATCAATTAATTAAGAACATACTTGTTGAAACATTACAGATCACCTGCCGATCAAACTAAGTTCATAATTTAAAGACAAAGATAGAACATTATTTGTGATCGTATTGGTCCATTAATATAAAACATGATATGGAGAGCATCCCAGTATCTAGTTCACTTGTTAGGCGTAACTAGATCCAGTTTAATGATAGGTCGCATATACAAACACGTAGACAAGTATCATGTGATAAACATAATTAAACTTTCAACGATAAATTAAGAAATCGAGTTTAAAACAAACCAAACATTAAACCTTCATTAAGATGGCTAATACCTGAGGGTATTAGCCCATAACCATTGTAATTATACAAGCGTGATCAAATAACCAAGGTAAACTAAACGTTTTACCGAACGATACCAAAAATTAAATGATTACAAGAGTATAGGAATTACACGGTGTCTTCTATGGAGTCGTGATCGATGCTTGACCTTTGGTTGCTCTTCTTTTCTTCAGAAAATCATCTTTTTATGTGTATGGTATAGAGAATATGATTTTGCACACTGAAAACTCATTTTTGAATCTTCTATTTATAGTGTCTGAAAAAGACTGGATACGCCATATTGAGTTAGGTCAAGGCGTATAGGGGTGTTTTCCTTGGAGTGCGCGCTAAGTTTATTATCAATCAGATATAACTTCCTAAAATATATTTATTCACCAAATCTCTAAATAGTTATCCAGCTGGATACGGCGTATAGGGAAACATGGATACGCCGTATTAGGAAGTGAGAATACGCATTTTCTTGTGAAGTCCAGGCACTGATACGCCGTATCTTCTTTTATGGATACGGCGTATTGATCAGAATTAAGCAATCTTTAAATATCATCGTTTAAGCTCCAAAAAGTGCGCCTTTTAGCATGTCTTCACAAATCACTCCGTAATTACTGCAATTTACAAATTTAAGCAATTAAGTAACGATTCTTGTAATAATTATATAAAAGTGGATAATTTATTCGGGATAAATGATGGTATAAATGTAACGTTATTTGATGTCATCAGATATCCTTATCGCCTTTCATTGATCCCTGGGTTTTGGTAGTGTAGAGGGTGGCTTAGATCTTGTTAGTCTTGTTATTAGGCTTACCGGTTGAACCTGGGATTAGCGGGTTACTAGGGTAGATTGACACCTATCCCTAGTGTAAGAATGAACCATATTAGCGCCTCTGTCACATTAAACACTTAAAAAGCACAAGAACTCTTTCAAAGAGGGTTAATAATCTATATAGGTTATAGAATTGGTCTTAAGGATAGTTGGGGATTAACTACTACGAACTTGGATGCCATGCCCGTATAATCTTAGGGGAATTGGTGTCGCAGAGTAAGTATAGGACAGACCTCAAATGACAATACGAGTCTGCCGATATTAGAACCACTAATGAAACTTGTAATTGAACATTGCACATGAAAATGTAATCATAACAGTAGTAATGAAATGGTTAGGCTAGCATGCTTTTCTCCCTGACTACTTCTATCAATTTACTTTTCAACATTTACTTTCTTGTAGTTTTAAAATCAATCTTAAAACCAAGTTTCAATTGTAACAAAATCAAATTAGAACTAGTAACCTTAGCTCTTGGGATGACCTCGGATTTACCAACTACTGCACTACATACGATCGGGTTCTCTGCCCGTTAATGCGTGTAACGGTAGACGAGTTTTATAAATTTAAAACTTGACAATTAATTATTCAAAACAATTCTACGCATCACTTATTTAACTAAATACTATAATGTTCTTCGTCTTCGCCGAAATTTTATACTTAATCCCAGAGATTTAGAGAGAATTGATATGGAGAGGAATTGATATAGAAGTGTATGAAAGGCTTGATTTTCGTCCTCTATTTATAGGCTGAGTAGGGGTCGAAGTGTGGCGCACATTATAAAATGTGCGGCGTACTTAGCCTATGTCAGTGGAAATATCATTAATGCTTGAAGGGAAGTGCGGCGCACATTCTTGGAAAACCAGCGCACTTCATGTCTTTAATGGCTTCATTGAATTCAATGATATTTGAGACGCACACATAAGATTGTGCGGCGCACATTCTTGTGATTTTTGCTTTATCATTTCTTTTCTTCTAACTTGTATTTCGAAGATCATAAACACTTGTATCTTTAATCTATTTGAGCACTGGATGTCTTCAAGTGAACCTGCATATATTTTATGCTATTAAGTACCAAAAGTTCACGAGAAATGATGAAATATATAGAAGTTAACGCCGTCGAAAACAAGTATAATTTAGGCGTTAGCAACTACAAAAGTACATCGGGAGGATTATAATTTTTGGGAGAGAAGTTGGTGAGCTGGAGTTCCAAAAAGCAAGATTGTACTGCGATGTCAACCGCGGAAGCTGAGTATGTATAGTTATCCGCTTGCTGTGCTCAAGTCATCTGGATGAGGACACAATTTTTGGACTACGGATACAGATTCAACAAAATTCTGATGTATTGCGATTCAAAGAGCGTTATCGCCATATCATGCAATCCGGTTCAGCACTCCCGTACTAAGCATATCAACATCGGGTACCATTTTATTAAGGAACACGTTGATCGGGGAACGGTTGAATTGTACTTTGTCAGAACGGAATAGCTAAATTACCTTACCCAACAAACATAAAAGGTGTTAGGAGTTTTCTATGACATGCAGGTTTTTATCGTAGGTTTATTAAAGACTTTTCTATGATATCCAAACCCATGACTCAACTTTATTTAAAAGATGTAAAATTTGATTTTTCTGATAACTGCAAAAAGGCATTTAATATTTTAAAAGAAAAATTAACCATTGCGCCTATTATAATATCTCCAGATTAGAATATGCCTGTTGAACTAATATGTGATGCTAGTGACTTTGCTATTGGAGCTGTGTTAGGAAAATGAATAGATGGAAAATTCTAGTCAATCTATTACGCTAGCAAAACATTAAATAATGCTCAAGAACATTATACGACTACTGAAAAAGAACTTCTCGCAGTTGTTTTTGTGTTTGATAAATTCCGCCCGTATCTTATTTTATCAAAAACCATGGTTTACACTTATCATTCTGCTTTGAAGTACTTATTTAATAAACAAGATGCTAAACCTAGGCTTATACGATGGGTTCTGCTACTATAAGGATTTAATATTAAAATTAAAGACAAAAAAGGAGCCGAAAATTTAGCCGCAGATCATTTGTCTATGTTAAAAAAATACTCACATAGAGATGTTGACTGATAAGGAAATAGCTGATGAATTCCCTGACGAACATTTGATGATGTTAAAAACTAAGTTTAATGACGATGAACCATGGTATGCGGATTTTGTCAATTATATTGTCGGGAAAGTTGTTCCCTCAAAATGAACATCCGAAAAGAGAAAGAGATTTTATTCTCAAGTCAAGAGTTATTTCTGGGATGAACCCTATGCATTTAGATTGTGTTCCGATAATATAATGAGAAGATGTGTGGCTGGGATTTAAATCTTTAAAATTTTAGCGCATTGTCATTCAGGACCAACTGGGGGCATCATAGTGCTTTTGTTATAGCAAGAAAAGTTTATGAGTCTGGATTTTATTGGCCTAGTATTTTTAAAGATGCTAAAGAATACGTGATGAAATGCGATGCATGTCAAAGATCAGGAAATATATCATCAAGGAACAAAATGCCTTAGAATAATATTCAGGTATGTGAAGTCTTTGATGTTTGGGGATTAGATTTTATGGGACCGTTTCCTAACTCAAGAGGTAATAAGTACTTATATTAGTAGTTGTTGATTATGTGTCCAAATGGGTTGAATCTCAAGTATTACCAACGAATGATGCGTGACTGGTGGTTATTTTTTTTAAGAGGGCTATTTGCTAGATTTGGAGTTCCTAAGGCTTTAACTAGTGATAGGGGCACACATTTTTGTAATTCCCAGCTTGAAAAAGCTTTACAAAAATATGGCGTGACTCACAAATTATCGACAGCATGTCACCCTTAATCTAATGGACAAACCGAAGTTACCAACACGGTTATTAAACGTATTCTAAAGAGATCAGTGGGGTATAATCCTAAGGATTGGTCAGAAAAACATAACGATGCATTATGGGCCTTTAGGACAGCTTACAAAGCACCAACAGGATGTACACCTTTCAGATTAGTTTATGGGAAAGCATGTCATTTGCCCATGGAAATTGAGCTTAAAGCGTATTGAGCATTAAAACAATGTAATATGGACCTAACAATTGCTAGTAAAATCGCTTTATGCAACTTAATGAGTTGGCTGAATTAAGAGATGAGGCTTATGAGAATACTAGAATCTACAAAGAACGAACTAAGAAGTGGCATGATTCTAGACTTCGTGGGGATAAAGACTTTAAGGTAGGGGATAAATTACTATTATATAATTCTCGTTTGAAGATGTACCCAGGTAAGCTTAAATCAAAATGGTACGATCCAAATATAGTTAAAATGGTATATCCATATGGGGCTGTAGAAATTACTGATAAGAACGTGTTTAGTTTCAAAGTCAATGGACAACGCTTAAAGAAATATTACAAAGGTAACATTGATAGAGAGGATGAAGAAGTTGTCGAGTTCGTGACAAAGACAACGTAGAGCTGAAGGGAGTCTAACTTAAAGACTCTCCAATAAACAAAAGTGTTTGTTGGGAGACAACCCGGAATGTTGTTTTATTTTTTGTATCGAGTCTGTCTGTCCAGTATACCGATACGACATATCCAACCCCATGGGTATGACGTATTGAATACCCTGGACACATTATCTTTTTTATTTTTTTTGTACATTTAAAACTTTATTGTCAGACTTGTCAATATGCCGTATTCAGAATTCTGAAGGCGGCGTATTTGACCTCTGACCCATATTGGTTATTTTTCTTGCAGGTTTCAATACAGCGTATCCACCTCCATGGATACGACGTATCGACTGTCCTGTAAACTTATCTTTTTTAGTTTCTTATTCTAATCAACGATTATTTGGAGATACAATTGCTGCGATTTTCATTATGTTAATACAGAGAAGTACTAAAACAAAGAAAGTGGTGGTATGCATATAATTTGGAATCTTATGTGTGTTGTTCATGCTAGGATTCAGACCCTCTACACAACACACATTGTTGCTCATAAATTCATCATGGAGAATAATACCGAGCATATCCCAAGGGATTTTTCGTTCTAATTCCTTATATATTCTATATTTCATGTTAAATTTATACAACGTAGGCGTTGTATATCTCAAGTGGGGGAGGAGAATTAGAACGCTACTTGTCTATATTTTCACAAGAATATGCCTAATTTATGCTTAAATTTAAAAACATTTAGCATGTTTTTTTATAGATTGTTAGTTGCATAACCCGCACACATAACATTTATTTCCATATTATGAGGATTAAGCCTATTTCGTTTTTCCTAATTTACCAAAATTCCATAAATATATGAGTGTGTCGGTGATTGTAGTAAACTTTAGAACTTGGCTTGGTATACTATTCGAGACCATCATAATAAGTATTACTTTTATAATTGGAATGACTAGTCGAGATTGGTAACTTTTTAGGATTAAACCAAATAGCCTATGTCATTTACAAATATTATGTGATATTAACTAACTACACTGGTTAGTTAACCCCCGTATAAAACTCTTTTGTTACTCTCATTTTTAGAGTAAGATATCCATAGAAAAATCCTATGAGTCATTCCTTTCGTTTCTTACACCACTAAAATATGTTTCGTTACACCTTTACACATTAGCATTCCATGTAGATTAAAGTCCGTGGTTGGTTGCTAGTTTCTTTTGTGTATATCCTGTGTTTGTGTGCGCATTTCTTATCTTTGGTTAGGTTGGGAATTGCACATTGCAATGGAAATGTGAAATTAGTTTCTTTTATTTTTCGTGTGTTTGTTACTTTCACTATTATTTTTTATTTCTGAGTCATGAGCATTATGAAATTATTATCCAGATTTATTATGATCGTGAAGCAGTGAAATTTTACACCTTTATTCGTTCTCTAGTTGTTGCAAAAAAAACAAAAAAATACAAAAATACAAAAAAATGTAAGAGAGAAAAAAAGGAGAGGATTGTGAGACAATTAGTTCGTCTACACTTAACCGATTTTATTATTTTTTAGATGATTGATTATTCGTTGGTACGTACAATAAACAAACGATGTAAAGTATTGTTGTATATTATTAGAAGTTGGTCGCAAAATTAACCAACTATATATTTTTTGTATCAAGTGGTAGATATCGCCACTATTGTTGTACTATATTATGGATGAATGGGAGTTGGTTGTTAGGGGAACGCCAACTATGTTAGTTTTTATGGATCGTTAAGGATGATGATTACGACATCTTTGAGTCTAATTCGTGTCTATCATACAAAGCATGTGTTTCCGTGTTTAAGTGTGAGTTAGTCGGGGATTTCTGTCTTTTTCAAGGTTATGGTCGAGAAAGTAGCTTGCAACATTATTGTTTATTGATTGGACTTAATCTATCTGTTTTATTATTTTATTTTACACCAATTATATATGTTTCCCATGCTTAATCCCTACCATATATCATTCTTCATCCTAACTTTTGGTTTACTCGAATGAGGGAGTGAGCAATCACATGTGTCTTATTCATTTGATTTGAATGTATATGTGTGGTTTTGTCGCCCTTGTTGGTGTAATACTATTAGTGAAGATTACTTAATCTTACTCTTTAGCTTATTCGAGTTAGCGATTGAGCAATCACAAGTGTCGCGGTCATGGATTTGGGCATACATTTATGGCTTTGTCGCCTTTTCTATATTGGTATCGATAGAGATTAAAAAGAGCGATCAACCCTTTAGTCTTGTCATATTCACCCAATTTACCTTTTTAGACTGGTTACTCCTTAGCTTTAGTGGTGGAGATGTATATCCTTGCCAAGCTTATGATAGAATACTCGTCACGACCGAGCAATTGAGCGAACTACTAAATGTCACCACATAGATTAGTTGAGGGATTTCGTTTCCTATTTCATGAGGTGTTTGGTTGTACGCTAGTAATTGAATAAAAACGCTTAAAGGAAAAATCCTAGACATTAGTTTGGGATACATTTTCATAAGTTAAATCTAAAGTCACTTGAGGACAAGTAGGATTCAAGTGGGGGATATTTGATGACATCAAATAACGTCTAATTATTAGCATCATTTATCCCATCTATATTGCTCGTTTTATATTATTTTATATAAGATTTAATACTTAATTGCTTATCTTTATGAATTTCAGTTATTATCGAGCAATTGGTAAAAGATGGAGAAAAGAACATGTTTTAGAGCATAAACAAAGAAGTTCAAGAAAGTCTATTGGATCTGAAGAATCTGACGAATTCAATATTGTTGCCTGACTTTGAAGAATACGCCGTATCCACATCAGCAGATACGGCGTATATGAAACTTTGGTTAACTATTTAGAACAAGCGCATTTACCCTTAATACGCCGTATCCAGAATCAACAATACGCCATTGGGAGGCGGTGAAGGATTATTCCATAATATTATAATGTCAAGCACACGTTAAAAACCCTTGATACGCCATATTCAATCCCTCCAATACGCCATATCCACCAGACGATTCTCATACAATTTTAAAAGACTAGAATGTCTTGCAAGTGCATTCATTCCATAGGAAAACTCTTGTAATCATTTTACTTTGCAAGAATCGTTCGGTTAGCGTATCGTTCTTTATGAATTCTACTTTAATCGTTCCTGTGATAACCGGTAACTTTTCCTAGGTTAAAAATAAGCTCATTTAGGGCTTATTTGTTTTATTTTGGACTTGTGGTCTCGATGAACAGAAGAAAGATGGGGGAAAAAAAGGAATAAGAAATGTAGGCTTGGCCATTTGAAGTTTTTTTCGCTATATAAGAGCTTATTATCGGGGTCTATGGCTTATTAGTTTGAGCTTATGATTGGTTTTGGCTTATATTCGAGCTTATAGCCTATATTGATTTTGGCTTATATAATTTTGGCTTATTTGGTTTATACTTATTCGTTTTATGGCTTATTTGGTTCGAGCTTATAGCTTATTTTGGTTCGAGCTTATAGATTATTTTGGTTCGGCTCATATTTTTAAGCTTATAGCTTATTGGTTTCGGCTTATATTTTGGGCTTATAGCTTATTGGTTTCGGCTTATACATTGGGCTTATGGTTTAATTGGTTTCGGCTTATACATTGGGCTTATGGTTTAATGGGTTTCGGCTTATACATTAGGCTTATGGCTTAAAGGTTTTCGGCTTATAGATTAGGCTTATGGTTTCGGCTTATATATTGGGCTTATGGTTATTTGGGCTTCGGCCCATTTGACGTGGCATATTGGGTTTCGGTTTACGACTTAGGCTTTTATATAACTTGGACTTTGGTTTTGGTTGGGCTTGAATATGTAAATAATGGATTTTGGACTCAAAATTAGATTTTAAAAAATGGCAAGATACACTTATAAAAGTTAAAGGACTAACATTTGGCTTTCGGGCCCAATAAAGGAAAATGTGATAAATTGGATACTAAAACGAATGAATGAATTTATAATAGTTGCGAAAGTGGAAAAAGACTTAAGTGGACGGTGTTTTTGGTCACGTTTGGATAACCGCGTTAAAGTATGAACTTTTTGGCATTTTGTCAGAATTTTTGGAAAAATTAGTGGAATAATTATTTTATGTCAACTCAACTAAAGGACAAAAAGGGTGATTTTGTAAATGTTAAGAGTTAAGAGTAAACGATTGAACACGGATATGCAAAGATGATAAAGATTTTTATACTTACCACGTTAAGCCCGATAAAGAGACGAAAACAATAAAATATTATTATTATATATATTTATATTTAAATATATGTACCTTAACGTTGCGAAAATATATATTCGTTTATTTTCAATCTTTGAACTCCCATTCATTTCTCGTCAGATTCTTTTGGACCGTTTGGTCAGTTATTTCATTTTCATTAATGGCTATGTTTTGAGTAGTTTGTGTTGATGTTGCACTTAGCCCAAGTGCATTGAGTCGTTTTCTGTAATTATCACACAACCATGTTTTGAAATGAGGATAAAGATTTTATAATGGGGATAAGAATAAGTGTTTGGAAATAAGGATAAGGATTTTGTAAAAGGATGAGGAATTGTGTGAGTAAAAGACGAACACTTGTACAATGAGACAATAGTGTACAAAATGTTAATAAGGTAAAATTAATGTTAGGTCGTGGCCAGGTACCGTTGTGCGTTATAGAGGCTAGTTGGTGCGCTGTAGAGATTGTTTGGTTGATTGAGTAGAGGTCATCTGTGCGGTTATATTCATATGTTGAGGTGAGTTCTCCTAGCCCTATTTTTTTACTGTTTTTCCCTTAGGATAAAATGATACTCAAATCTGTTTTGAACTGTTTTTCTGAACTATGCGAAACGTGGTTTTGTTTTTGGGACAATATATGTGCTTATGACTGCTATGTGAATATATGTTGTGATTTTACTTGCATGTACTGTGTTTGGCATGTCAAGGGTTTTGATTTGACTTGCATACATTGCGATGCAAGGCAAGGGTGATTAGCAATGATTTTCCATGTCTATTGTGGTCCTGCCCTAATATAGTGCTCCAGCTGGTAGGCCCTTTAGGTGCGTAAGTGACATATTGTGTTTTCACGACTAACGGGCATGCTAAGGCATGGTGATCGACTAGCGGGATTGCTAGGTCATGGGTTGTTTGCATATATTCATTGTCATATTGCACTATTGTCTACTGTTTGAAATATTGGCATAGCTTTTGGTTTGGAGTTGAACCTACGAGCTCACCAACATTATTGTTGATGTTTTCGAGTATCATTTTCAGGTGTGTTGTTAGCAAAGGTAAATGAGGAGTATTTGGGACCAAAGAATGAGTACATTTGGGAGTTTAAAGACAACTGTTTGACATTTTCCAAGGTTGTGAAATTGTAAACTTTTGTAAATAACTTTTGTAAAAATGTATGGTATGATCTTGTATCTTGTGCAATGTGAATCACTATGTCGCATTCCTGTGTTTTTGCCGCTGACGTGGTGTGACAGATTGGTAATCAGAACCAAGGTTATAGAGAATGTTGGTTTTTATAAAAAGGAAATTTTGTAAAAATGCAACTATAACCAAAGTAGAGTTTTCATAAAACCTCAAACATGGCGTAAGTTAATTAGCCTGAGCAATTCATGGTATCTCCTAAATTATGCATAGCCTAATCAACTATGCTTAATTTACAAAAGACTATGAAATGATGGGGGTAGTTTTCTTAAGTTATGTTAGAGGAAGTGAGGGATGTGTAAATGATGAGACCACCTGAAAATGAGTTGACCTCGAGTGTACGTATTAGGTAATACGTACTTTCGCATAGTGATGTGATATGAGAACACTTACGAGTGTTAGGATTTAGAGTGTTGTTGATTGCCTAGTGCTTGCCATGATGCCTTAGAAGCCTAGGTAGATATGTTGCGGGTTACGACGTTAATTGTGGATACGTATTGGGTAGTTATGTCGTGTATTGCATAATGCCTTGAGAGTCTTGGTAGGCATATTGATTGGTAGCAATGTTGATTAAGGGTGTGCCCTTAGTAGATGTATTGAGATATGGTATGATGCTTTGAGATGTTTATTTTGTGTAGAACCATGATGGTGCTTGTTTGTCATTCGTACCTCTTGGTAATTTGTGAAATATATTAATTTATATATAAATATAATATATATATATAGTATAATATATAGTATAAGTAAAGATACTATAAATATATATATCAATGATATAGAAATGATATAAATATATATATATATATATATAAAACTGTATATACAGGAATACGAGCACCTAATTTCAAATGTTATGTTGATTATATATATGTAAGGCATTGTGATGCTGGTAATTTGAGTAACGATATTTTTAAAAATACTTATACCCTTTACCGTGTTCACATGTCATGCCTACCTTAGCATATGTTGATTCAGAGTTTATCACCCAGGCTGACGGAGCTCAGAGCTCCCGAGTGCCCGTCCTTTTACCTGACGACCCCTATGTAGCGGTTAGGCAAGCGTAGTTAGTCGATACTGAGTCAGAGCTAGAGGAGGCACCCTATGACACAGAGGAGCTGTAGTCGTTAGGTTCTAGAGTACCCCTTATGGGTGAGGAGTTTGTGGCTGTTGAGCCGTCAGGTACTAGGACTGATTCATCCCATTCATCTATTTCATCGTATTCTACCACACCACTGTCACCCGATCATCCATTTACTCATTTTTTACCTACCCCTACACCTACCCGAGTTTCATTCCATCGTAGTATCGCACTTATGGCCATGCATACCCAGTCGACCCTATCCCCGGGCATGTCAGCTAGCGTAGCGGAGGCAACTGCTTTGTCCCCATCTTCTTTTCGTAAAAGGTATAGATCCTCTTACGAGACATCATCATCATCGTCTCAGACCTTTCCGATGCGAAAGAGATATAGAGATACATCTGAGCTCATATTAGATACTGATAGTGAGGGGGATAAGTTAGGAGATGAGGATATTGATGAGGATGAGAAGGATGAGAGTTCGGATGCGGATGATGAGGGTCAAGGTTTAGATGATGAGGGTCGTGGTTTAGATGATGAGATTCATAGTGTAAAGAGTGATGGACTTGGTTTAGAGGAGGAGGAGGAGGCTATACCTTAGGGTCAGCAACAGGAAGCTTTGATTATGGAGACAGTCGCGAGCGAGTCCTTAGGACTTGGTTATAGGGCGTTGAGACGCCAAGAGTTAACAGTAGAGGAGGATCAGGTACATAATACATTTGAGGTAGGCCAGGGTTATGGATCTGTACCAGAGCCTGAGAGACCAGAGAGAGTATCGGCACTTAGGCAGCCCACACTCACTACATGGATAGACCTAGAGGATGGTAGGACTTACATTGAGGTTCCTACTTACCCACCACTAGCACCACCCATTCAGACACCGTTGTTTCCTGAGTGGTCATCTAGTTCACTTCCTGTTTCTCTAGTACCTTCTATCATTCCTTCACCTATTTCATCACCCATAATATCACTGACCATCCCATCACCTATAGCTTCACCTGTGGCTACCCCGACAGCCACCATTTTGGTAGATGAGGATCAGTTTATAGAGATAGGGGCATAGTTAGAGCTTTATGAGGGCATACTCTAGGATCACACTTAGCGTTTGGACGTGATGCCTCCTACCTTGTTTGCGAACATTGATAGGGATGTGAAAGAGCTGTATACTAGGTCAGGAGCGGTTAGGGATGAGATCTTCTCCTAGAGATATCGACTTAGAGCCTAGAGCACGAGCAGGAGAGGACTGTCGTGACGTTTGGAACTTTATGGAGACCTGTGCTGGCATTGGAGGCATGGGCGGGATGTGTTGACACCCAGTTGGCAGATATCGGGATAGGTATGATGACCATAGATTGATTCATGACATGTTAGTGCAGCAGGCCGCTTTGCAGCTTGAGCTGCAGGAGACGAGAGATCGTGTTACTGCTTTATAGCAGGAGAGGGACCGTAGGGAGCAGTAGATGATATGAGATTGGTTAGTTTTTTTTTGTATAACATTAAACTAAGTAGCGCCAGTTGGTGTCAAATTTAAGTAGGTAGTTGAATTGTGATAGTTATGAACTGATTATTATCAGTTGATAGTTGACTCTTGTGGAAGTCATAGTTAATACGGTAGAAGGACGATTTGTATGGAAATTTGAAAGAGTTATGAATGGTAGTATTCTTATTTTATCTTGGATAGATAAATATGCCCGAGCTTGCGAGTACGGTTACCATGTGTCATTCGTGAACTTGAAACATATTTAAGTTGTCTGATTTTACTATTACAATAGAAGGTAAGTGAACTTGAGTAGTTAAGAGGAACATCGTGAGGTTACGAGAGACTTGATAAAGTTGTGGTAAATTAACTTGAAATCTAACCACTTTCTTTCTAAGAAATGGGGAAATTTCGAGTGATGTCAGGGTCTTCCTAGAAAGGTAGAGCCTTAAGTTTCAGCCAAGTAGGGTTTACTTGGGAGAGTTTAAGTAAATGATGGTAAGTGAACCATAGACTAACTTGCATGAGTAGAATGTGAGCTATGGTGTGTGAGGCATATACCCTTGTAATATTGATCAGGCAGGTTAGAGCAAGTGAGGAATTTTGACGATGTCAAAAAGTGTTAGAGTTTAGTTGTTAGGTCTAGGTCTTGATCATACCCAGACGGCCGACCAAAGCCGTGCTGTGTAGACCGGATCTGAGTGAACCTTCAGAAGTTTAAGGATTGAACCTTAGAACTAAGTCTCAAGGAGGAATCGAAAGAGACCTCGCTTGAGGGGACTAGGTTGGTAGAGAACCAATATGTTATGTTGAGGGATAGGATGATCCCGTCGTTGTTAATATTAATGAGATGAGTTGAAGTTCGGGGCGAAATTCCTTTAAGGGAATTAGCCTGTGATAACCGATAACTTTTCCTGGGTTAAGTATTATAGGATATTATGATTTTATATCAGAGTCTTTTAGTTTTCTTGGAGAAGGTTGTGAAGTTAACTTCGGTTGCCTATTTTGTGTAAACGGTTACGGTTTAACCGGGTATTAAGAAGAGAGTCTTGAGTTCGTAAATGAATCTCTTTTGATTCATTTTTCTGTTTTAGAGTGGTTTTGAGATTTTCAGTGCTTTTCGGGAAGCTTTCCCGTGTTTAGCTAAAATCGTCACGCAGCACGTACCGACACGACAGTAAAATTGAGAATAGGTCTAAGTAGCTTTGGAAAAGCGTTTAATGGATTTATTGTTTAAGTAAATTAATAATTCAAAATAATGTGGTCTAAATACGTGAATCGTAGAGATGTAAGTCAAAGATATCAGAAAACGGGCTTTTTCGTGAAGTTCGGTAAAAGACTGTAATGGTCGTTAAAGTGAAAACTTTGGGCAAGTCAAAGTGTCAAGTGGTATTTTTAAAGAATGAAACATTTTTAAATTGATGGGAAAGGTTCGGATTGAGTTTAAACAAAAATTCGTGTTTTTGGTCCTGACGCAACCGATAACGTTTTAAATGGATTTTTGAAGGAATTTAAATCGAAAGAGTGTCGTGTAAATAACCTAGGTTAATGAAAAGTGATTTTAAACACAATAAAAATACTAACTAAACCCGGGTAACATTTTAATTTAGCGAGATTTAAGTTTTTAGAGAACCCGGCAATAAAAATACAAGTTTTAACGCAATAAAAATACTAACTAAACCCGGGTAACATAAAAATACAAGTTTATCGTCGTGAAAATCAAAATTTGAAAATGAAACGAATGATTTAAAGGGGGTATTTGTGTGCGTTGAATACAAAAAGAAGGAAACAAGGAATGGTCATTTTTATATTATGGTTGTGGTGGTAAGTTTACCTTTGTAATAAATGTTTATTTATGGCTTATTTTCAAAACTTGCTTAAAAATAAGCTCATTTAGGGCTTATTTGTTTTCTTTTGGGCTTGTGGTCTCGACGAAAGAAAGAAAGGAGGGAAAGAAATGTTGGGCTTGGACCATTTGATTCTTCGGCTTATATAAGAGCTTATTCTAGCTTATAGCTTATTAGTTTGAGCTTATGATTGGTTTTGGCTTATATTCAAGCTTAATGCCTATATTGATTTCGGCTTATATACTTTTGGCTTATTTGGTTTTTTACTTATTCAGTTTATGGCTTATTTGGTTCAAGCTTATAGCTTATTTTGGTTCAAGTTTATAGCTTATTTTGGTTCGACTCATATTTTTGGGCTTATAGCTTATTGGTTTCCGTCAGATTATAACATTGCTTATACATACTGGATTCAGCTTATACATGTCTTAGTTTTTAATTGTTTCTGGCTTTACATTAGGGCTTATAATGTTTTAAATGTGTTTCGGCTTAACATTTAGGCCTTTGTTCAAAGGTTTTCGCGCTTATATATTCTATGCTGATGTTTAAAAGGGTTTTTGGCTCTATATATAGCGGCCTTATGGTTATTTGGGCTTCCATTATATTTTGGGCTTATAGCTTAATGGATTCGGCTTATACATTGGGCTTATGGTTTAATGGGTTTCGGCTTATACATTGGGCTTATGGTTTAAAGGTTTTCGGCTTATATATTAGGCTTATGGTTTAAAGGTTTTTGGCTTATATATTGGGCTTATGGTTATTTGGGCTTCGGCCCATTTGACGTGGCATATTGGGTTTCGGTTTACGACTTGGGCTTTTATATAACTTGAACTTTGGTTTTGGTTGGGCTTGAATATGTAAATAATGGATTTTGGACTCAAAATTAGATTTTAAAAAAATGGCAAGATGGACTTATAAAAGTTAAAGGACTAACATTTGGCTTTCGTGCCCAATAAAGGAAAATGTGATAAATTGGATACTAAAATGAATGAATGAATTTATAATAGTTGCGAAAGTGGAAAAAGACTTAAGTGGACGATTTTTTTTGGTCACGTTTTGATAAGTGCGTTAAAAGTATGAACTTTTTGGCATTTTGTCGGAATTTTTGAAAAAAATAGTCACTAAAGGACAAAAAGGGTGATTTTGTAAATGTTAAGAGTTAAGAGTAAACGATTGAACACGAACATGCAAAGATGATAAAGATTTTCATACTTACCCCGTTAAGCCCGATAAATAGACAAAAACAATAATATATATATATATATATATTTAAATATATGTACCTTAACGTTGCGAAAATATCTATTCGTTTATTTTTTATCTTTGAACTCCCATTCATTTCTCGTCAGATTCTTTTGGACTGTTTGGTCAGT
Source organism: Tanacetum coccineum (assembly GCA_026074375.1). Classification (NCBI taxonomy): domain Eukaryota; kingdom Viridiplantae; phylum Streptophyta; class Magnoliopsida; order Asterales; family Asteraceae; genus Tanacetum; species Tanacetum coccineum. The sequence goes on from BQNB010017166.1 coordinate 64,140, forward strand.
TATTTAATTTTCATTAATGGTTATGTTTTGAGTAGTTTGTGTTGATGTTACACTTAGTCCAAGTGCATTGAGTCGTTTTGCGTAATTACCACACAACCATGTTTTGAAATGAGGATAAAGGTTTTGTAATGGGGATAAAAGTTTTTTAATAAGAATAAGAGTTTGGAAATAAGGATAAGGATTTTGTAAAAGGATGAGGATTTGTGTGAGTAAAAGACGAACGCTTGTACAATGAGACAATATTGTACAAAATGTGAATAATGTAAAATTATTGTTAGGTCGTGGCCGGGTACCGTTGTGCGTTATAGAGGCTAGTTGGTGCGCTGTAGAGATTGTTTGGTTCGTTGAGTAGAGGTTATCTGTGCGGTTATATTCATCTGTTGAGCTGAGTTCTTATAGCCCTATTTTTTTTACTGTTTTTCCGTTGGGGGAAAATGATACTCAAATGTGTTTTGAACTGTTTTTCTAAACTGTGTGAAACGTGGTTTTGTTTTTGGGACAAGATATGTGCTTATGACTGCTATGTGAATATATGTTGTGATTTTACTTGCATGTACTGTGTTTGGCATGTCAAGGGTTTTGATTTCACTTGCATGCATTGCGATGCATGGCAAGGGTTATTGGCAATGATTTGCCATGTCTATTGTGGTCCTGCCCTAATATAGTGCTCCAGCTAGTAGTCCCTTTAGGTGTGTAAGTGACATATTGTGTTTTCATGACTAGTGGGGATGATAGGGCATGGTAATCGACTAGCGAGATTGCTCGGTCATGTTACATGATTAGCGGGGATGCTAAGTCATGGGTTGTTTGTATATATTCACTGTCATATTGCACTATTTTCTACTGTTTGAAATATTGGCACAGCTTTTGGTTTGGAGTTAAACCTACGAGCTCACCAACATTATTGTTGACATTTTCGAGTATCATTTTCAGGTGTGTTGTTAGCAAAGGTAAATGAGGAGTATCTGGGACCAAAGAATGAGTACATTTGGGAGTTTATTGAAAGACAACTGTTTGACATTTTCCAAGGTTGTGAAATTGTAAACTTTTGTAAATAACTTTTGTAAAAATGTATGGTATGATCTTGTATCTTGTGCAATGTGAATCACTATGTCGCATTCCTGTGTTTTCGCCGTTGACGGGGTGTGACAATTCCGAATATGATAGTGTGTATTGTTACAAAGATTATGGGTTAATGCCTGTAGGTATTAGCCAAGTTTATGATAATTTGATGTTTTGATTTGTTTATATCGATTATTTACTCTTTTGTTGCATGTCGATTATGTTTATCACTTCATACCCGTTTATTACTTGATTATGTTTTCATTTATCAATTAACCGGATCTAGGATTATAAATAAAGCATTGTACCTTAATCATTATTTGGGCTATAGGCTAGAGTCCAGGATAGATACTACATACAGCTTATCTATGTAACTGGATTAGTAAGATTACAAATAAAATCTTGTTTCTACTTTTGGTTAAGTGAATGGTATATTAAGGTATCTTAGGACTACAAATATCATTCTGTTTTCTTGGGTAGTTAAGTGGATTGTAGACTACCAGTATATAGATTACTTCTGGGTATAAGTGGTAAAGCCTCGATGAGCTAGGTTTCAATATTGTCACCTAGATAGATTATAATTGAAGGTGTGAACTTTATGCAAGTTTGGTTGATTGTGACGGGATTAACCATTAAACAAACTTAGAGTTTAGGGAGAAGTACCACCTAGCTTTTGAATGATATACCACCAACGAATGTATTACAATCATTGCACACATAGATAATTCATACATCTTATTTGAATAAACTTGGTTAATACGTGCTTGACCTCTTCTGAAGACTAATCAAATAACATACTAGATGTGAGGGTAGAGAAAGAGTAGGTTGGATGAACACTTAGAGAGAGAAAGTAAACATATAAGAGAACTTTGTATTATGTGTGAAAAATGAACAACCAACCACCTCTCAAAGCATGAAACAATGAACAAGTGGGCTTGGGCTTGCACGGGTTTATCCATGGGCCTTTGCTAACTAACTATGTAAGTTTCCAAAAATTACTTAACGAGCTAACGACTGTTATCTATGGAAGCGACCGACACTTTCATGTTCCTAACAATCTCCCCTTAAGGGAGGCCACTCTATTTTACAAAAACTTAAACCTAGCATACTATGCTTTATCTTTAGTCATGAGCTCGTTCAAATTCAATCATTGACTTGTGATTTGATGTAGTGATCATTGACTTTTAGGTTAAGGCTTGTTCCTTAGCTTGTCTTGAATGTGATCTTGAACACCTTGAGATCATTAACCAAGCATAATCTATTTTTGCCATCTTGTGACCTTTGCCATCTTGTGAACTTGTGACTTCTGGACCGACATGCATACCTTTCTTGATAAGCTATCTTGAAAAGCTTTAGAATGCATCTCTCTTGAGGTTCTTTAACTTTAATACTTCGCCACTTCAGGAAAGACGTTTGGCATCAGAGTGACAAAAACTTCTTTGAAATTCATTAACTTTAATACTTCGTCACTTCAAGAAAGACGTACGATATCAGAGTAGCGAAAGTCTTGAAACATGTACTTGAGCTTTCATGATGTCTTTATGTTTGTCGGTCGGGTATGAGCATGTGGCTATGAATCTTGTGAGTCAGCTAGAATCAGGTACCTTCACCTCCATCTTTAAGTAACCTGCATTAAAACAGTTAGCAATAAAGCGGGGGGACGAATATGGCTTTGTCATTCGCCCGTGTTTGGTTGGAGTAACCTTCGAATCCGTAAGGATCGACCTGTGATCAGGTAGATTCAATTTAAGAAGAATCTCCTTGACAAGATTTCCAGCTGAAGTATAGAATCTTTCTAACACATTTGTATTAGATTCATCAAACTCAGCATGTTCTCATTATCGGAACGTCTCAAAGCAGACAGCACGATAAGAGTGAACCAGTGAGTTACTGTCTCACCGATTGAAATAGAAAAATCGATTTGAAAATCAATCGACGTGTCACTTGCTAAAGTGATTTTGTGACACATCGAGAGTGTTAATCATTTCAAAAATTCATCATCAATCATCAATTCATAACCTGGAACAAGTTTGATTCTTATAGAATCGCACCATCGTTTCTTTCCAGTTGTCACAAGTTTGATTCGTATAGAATCGCACAAGTCACCTACCATGAGCTTGTTTGATGTTGACTCAAGCAGTATTTCTATCTTTATTGTGATTACTTGAGTATCACTCTGATGTTCTAGCAAAATCACAAGGATAATGCATAGGACTCTATCTATATTTCTTGTTATTCATATTGTGTGAGATAGCAAGCACAATTTTGACAAGTTCCTAATGAGATTTATGGATGATCTCTTTTGGCTCTAGACTCAATAGTGTACTTTGATTTTAGTGATCGGAGGCTGGAGCAGACTGCCACCTTTTCAATATCAACTAACTCGGAGTGAGAAAGTCGATAGAAATGCGTGTAATCTTCGTGAGAAATGAAACAAGAGTCTGTTGAGAGACCTTGAGTGGCTAGGGAGGGTTGTGCATAGCGTCACTGGGTCCATGACTATCTTCAATGTCAGAAAACAACTTAGTGTTTCTGACAGATTATGTATTGACTCGGTTTCTGCCTAAGTGTATGGAGGGCTTCTTTCTTTTCACCATTTATCCTTACATTTCTTTTTCATTCTTCAACCCCTTCAATGCTTACCGAGACTTCATAACTAACACCTTGTTGGGTTTATTCCAGTGTTAGCTCCATCTCAGTCGGCATTATTCCTGATTCTCACTTTTTCTCCTTTTGTATCATACCTAAGGACTTCTACACTATCTAGTGGATATCCCTGGGTAGATCCCTCCGGTTCTGGCTGGATCATGGGATTTGAATACCTATGCCTAACCACCTTATAACTCCATAAATTTAAGTACATGGTCGGTCTTTTGGGTATTCCATCACAATCAAAACCAAAATCATTGAAAAGTTCAATCAAAGTGTTTGATATAAATATCAAAAGATTTACACTTTGAAAGTTTTTCATCATCACTAAAAGCTCCCCCTTAACATGTGCATCGTAATCGTAGTACATGCTAAGTGTAGAGTGCATTGAGTCCATTTTATATGATCACATTTCAACAAGTTAGGTTCAGTTTAATCACATTTTCTCCCCTTATCCAAAATGTTAATCCCTTGATATTTTTTATATCAATTGATTAAACTTTCGGGGACAAAATGTTACACTATAACAATTAGGAATATTTTAATGCTCCCCCTTAATATTTGAGGGTATATAAGACAGTGCTGAGTACAATAATTTGAAATTTTTTGAATTTACTAAGAAATTCTTGAAAATTTTGTACTCGAGCACTCCTTATTATCACCATAAGTCTACACTACATATATACAAATTCACAAGTTTATATTATTTACGAGGTTTGACCTGAGTGATGAGAACATCATATGATAGAATCATATGGTTCTTTGTAGCAGCCGAAGGTCTTCCCCGTAGTCTCTTTAAAGAAGTTGTCTTAGCCAGCAATCTTTCCTTGAGTAGATTCAAAACTTTCTTGCAAGCCGCATCAAGCAGTCTTAATGTATAAAGCCCAGATATCCGAAGCACACAATTAACCCTTTCAAGAATTTGATACCGCAACACCAAAGTCAATTAAGTCCCGGGTGAGCGCATTTCTCTCTTCAGGATAGTGATGATATAAATTGAAACACCAAAGTCAACTAAGTCTCGGATGTCACAATTATTCCCTTTAAATAGTCAAAATGATAACTCCAAAGTTAACTAAGTCTTGAAAGTAGACATTTCTTCCTACAGGATACTGATAATTTAAAGGAATCATCATACCTATGTGTACCTCTTCTATCAATTATATCTAATTCTATTAAGAATAAGCTTAGAGATTGACCAGTTGGGTAAAACATTAATTGAATCAGACAGAATTCTTCTCACATTTTAAATAATTATACTCCCAACACTTCCCCCTAGGGACTCAAATGATGCATACTGACTAATGATGAGATGTCTTTTCTACTATGTGATTGAAATAGTGCACCCGAAAGATTCAAAAAGGCCTAAAATCAAAATAAGCTAACCTCAAAAGACAAAAGAAGCTAACCTCAAAAGAAGGCCAAGGACACTATCAAGAATACATCTACTCCTTCCCCCTTGCTGATTTCGATACCTCAGAATCAACAAAACCTTAAACGCACATATACGTGAGATCGTGTTTGAAGAATTAATAATCTTAAATATATTCCGTGAGAATCAACTTCAAGGCTTTTAAAACTATAAAAGTATTTCCAAGCATTCCTAAGTCTTTTACAAACTATGACGTGTTGGCAATATTATCGAATGTAGTTTAAGGCCTGAATTCACTAAGTCTTAAATTGCGAATAAGTCCTTAAAAGATTTAAACAAATGACATCTAAAGCACTCGTAGTTAATATAAATTAACTCCCCTTGAAATTGTTATCCGTCATTATCCAAAACTTTATCCGTTTATTCTATGACTTATTTTGAAAGACCGTTTTAAAAGATTATTGGATGACACATTCTCCCCCTCAAATGATGACCCGTTTTCTATTCAAAGAGTTGTTGTCATTGTTTGAGTGGTCGAATTGTCTTTGAAAATCTTTTTATGATTACTGAAAACACTGATTCATTATGAAGACAGCTTTTTAACAATAAAAAAAAGATTTTTCTTATTTTGACAAATAAATGCACTGACACATACACTTATTGTTCATATGAAGCACGGGTTGTCTTGCAAAGTAAACACAAGCCTTTGCATGGTCATAAAGTAGACCATGCCCGAGAATAAATTCTCGTTATGAGGTTAAGTTTTCTTTTTGAAATACTTGCCTTTAAGATGATGACCGGGTTGCTATCTGAAATAATAGCAAGCCATTTGGCATGTTTTGAAAACATTTAGAACTTCTGCTCGAAATTCATTTACAGCCTCGTATCATTATTGAATGACATTTCTAAGACCGTAAATGTTATTGTTAGATATTAGAAAAAGACTCGGTCACCCCGTGTATTTTACTGTTTATTATAGCTCGTAGTTTAATAGTTAATAGAACGTTTTTCGGTTTTAAGTCGGGTACGAATACCCGGTATATTGTAAGTACTATATATAGCCTCTTCCAACTTTGGAAGATTGGTACCAGAGCTAATGGGATGATTAGATCGTGTGTATGTGCAATTTCTTGCTTGATTTAGATCAAAAAGTGTACCTTTGAAGTGT
>BQNB010017167.1:0-68033 GCA_026074375.1 Tanacetum coccineum
ATAACACATGCACCAACACTTGTGTAGTTTATTGCCTACAAATGATTATTGTTAGAAATCGGTTTTAGCAGATTTCTAAATACCGCTACAATGAACCCAACATATCATGCTCTATGTGATCTTTGTTGCATGACTTGGTCGAGCATTTTTGAATCCATGTTTTTCTGCTAGATGTTATGCATAAGTGACATGTGCAACTCGATCCCCTTAAAGTCATCATCTATTATAATGTGCATGAAATAAGATATTGTGACGTCCAAACCTACTATGACAACTAACATTTTTCAGGTCAACTTTTATTCATTAACTTGAACGTTTTACTTTGAACACTTGAATACCTCATTTTATGTTTAACAGTTAGGTTAACCCGTGTATAATGAGAAACAACTTTGAACAAATTTCGTCTTTAGACTAAGTTTAGTCTACCCATAACAAGCATATTATTAATTTCACGAGCATGATTTATAAGTCATATGTGTGCGGTTTTACAAATTTTACGTAAGTCTTTCAAAATTATATTTTATTACACGCATGCATGCACAACTTACCCAATATTCCCACCACCTTTGAGGTATTATTAATACAAGTATATACCACTTTCAAAAATCTTTTCCCTCCCATTTTCTAGCCTCAAAAATCAGCCATCCCTAAGTGGTATCACCAACACCTTATTTCTTGCTTAGTAATACACCATTTCCACATCTATGTCTAAACCAAAAAGACATGAAACATGGCTAGCTTATCTTCCCTTCTATCCCATGCCGTATACATGATATAAGGCATGCGATAAGGCTTCAAACTTTGTTCCATTTGAGTTATACACAATCTTGTGACCCATAAAATATAGCTTGACCATGCCATAAATACACTATAAAAGGGAGCCCCTTTGCTAGCTCATTTCACCACTTTAAACACTCAAACATACCCTCTTTTCTCCCATATTTTCTGCAGAAAAACACCAAGTAACAACAAGATTTAAAGTTTGGTTTAAGGGTTATACATAAACTAGGGTTTGGTAATTTAAAACTTGGGTTTTCTAAGTATATTTGGGTAGTTTTGTGCACTCTTGATAATCCATTCATCACCAAATCTTTGTAAGAATCTCATTATATATATTTTAATTTATTATAAACATTTCATGCTTGATTTCATATCACCACTATATGCTTGTTGTGTAAAATTTTGATTTAAAGCTTCTTATTAAAAACCCTAATTTTGGCAGAAACTGTAGGTCGACTTGTGTACTTAATTTAACCACTTTCAAGAAAGTTTTTGGTAAATTTATTTCCAAATCCTTTTAATATAATATTTTAGGTAACTTACTGTAGAAATTCATAAATTTTTGGATTTTTTAGCATTTTTGAATAATTTTTGCAAAACTGTTAGTACAGTTCTAAGTTTGACTCTTGGGTCGCGTTTTTGAGCACTTTAAGCTTTGAACTGGAAATGATGGTAGTTTTAACTTTTGTAGCTAAGACATAGATCTAAACTCAAAAGCTTGAATCACTTAAAAAGGTTAAGTATTAAAGGAGTTATGACTAAAAGAAGTTGAGTAAAGTTTTTTGTAGGTTAAGAGCTTTGACATCCGTGTGTTGTGTTGGACTTGTGGAGCCTTTAAACTTTGAACTGGAAGTAATAGCTTACATTTTTGGAAAGACAACTCAAAAACCTATAATTTAGGCTTTGGAATTAACTAATGTCATTGGAAAATGAATGAGTTCCGACCTTGTGAAGTCGGGTGAAAATCTTATTACAGAAACTGTTTTGATTTTTTATTTATAAATACTTGTAAAACATGTTTTTAAATCACATTTGGAACTTGGAAAACTTTAGACACAAGTATATAAGGGTAATAAAAGTTTATAAAACTCATATGCATTTAGTTCACATCATATTTTAAACCTAAAGCGCCTTATTATTAAATTAGGTCGCGGTTAGGATACTTTGACTCTTTTGTGCTCGTACCACTACCGTATCACCTATTTACTTAAGGTGAGTTTCATAGCCCCGCTTTTACTTATTTTGAAACACTTGGGATGAGAATACATTGCTTGCTTTTACTTACAGACACAAGTAATTAAAACTTTACGGATTGACACTAAGTTACCACATTTTTCATAAAGTCCCCACTATCATGAACCATTAATTACGTAGTAAGCACAAATGTTGTAAATAGATCTATTGGGATTGCACCACCCCCCCTGGTCTGGGTGTTGGTAGCTCTCACTTAACCGACCGTATTGGTCAAAAAGACCATTTCATTTAAGGAACTCTAGATGTTTGGCAAAGCACCTACCGGGGCAAAAATTTGTAACAACGTATACTTAAGGATTTGTATGATATTGTATTTGTTATAATAGTCACACACACTCGGAAATCTTGTTGTCCATACTTATACTTATTTAAACCTATGAACTTACTAACTTTATGTTGACGTTTTAGCATGTATTTCTCAGGTCCATAACTTGCTTACTTTGCTAGCATGTGGAGTCTCAGGTTATAGTCACCCGGTTGAGGTTGCGTCACATTGAAGACTTTCTGCATAAACTTTATTCATTTGATTATCTTCCAAACTATTTTCTATTTTGTGTTGAAACTATGGAATGTATTTCGTGAAAACTTATTTATCCAAATGAATCAAATGATGTACTTTTAAAATGACTTATATAGAGGTTGTTCGATATAACCCGTGACTTTGTATTATGAACGTCATGCCCCTGGTTACCTTCCTCTGCGATATTTCGGGGGTGTGACACCTACACAGCCCATAGTTTTTATCTGAGTGTGATTCAACGGGGGAAAAATCAAGTACGTGGGGTCCTCCACAAAGCTTATGACAGGCTTGACGTTTCATCCCATATCCCCTTAGAAACTTTACCGAATAGCTTGACGTTAGGAAATTCATTCGACACCTTCGTGCAAGCAATTCGAAAAAATTTATTAAACAATACAATGACTATGACAAATCAAGCTAATTATTAAGAATAAAACAATGGCCAAAGGCAATTCAGATTTAGTTGATCAAAATGAAAAGGTCATTGATTATATGAACCTAGCTAAATAAAGGTGGGAAACATAAAGGATCTGGTGAAAGAATTTGCACCAAATGTCTTTCGCCACATTATCTTCTATCCCTCACCTTTCTTTAAGTAACTGCATTTATTAATAATTCAAGCTTTTCCATTATCTTAATATGGAATGCTAAAAAAAATCGAAGTCTACTCACATTGTCGACAACATCTTCTGTTTGCTATATTTATTTTGGTCAGTGTGTTATATCAAGACCAATACATAAATACCTAAAGCCAACATCACCCATGACTTAAAGTATAAATTGAGATATAAGAAATTCAAAGATGATGCAGAACTTAAATCCAAGGACATTAAGTAGCAACATTGATTAAATCTGTATACTGACTTTTAATGATATTACAAAGCACAAAGCACGATAAGGTATGTGTATTGTATTTTCAAACTTAATTTGTACAACAATACATCAAAATCTAAAACAAAAAGTATGCTTCTTTCTTTAATTAACAGTGTTTACTAAATTAACAATTATGACCGTAAGTCCCAAAAATACCACACAACACAAAACATGATAAGATGACACAAATGGCATTAAATGAGCAAATACTATTACGCATGAAACTTAAAAGAATATCAGTTTCATTTTCAAAGTAACAGTTGCTACGTAATTAATTAGCAATTGTTCAGGAAATGGAAAAAAATAGCTTCAGCCACTTGAGAAATCAAAAATTATAACTACAATCCACGAAAAACATTTAAAATAAGCACTCATAATCACCTGGAAAGCTTTAAAGCATACTAAAAAGCGCTTACAACTGCAGATAATACAAACATAATAAAGTAAGCACACATTTTTATCAAAATAACAATTGTTGCGAAATCATTTGACAATGTTCAGCATGTGGAAACTAGAAAGGGGGGGGGGTTGAATAGTTTACAGGTTAATTGGCGTTTTAAAACTTTGCATATAAAAACACTAGATTCGAATATATGCAAGATCAATCTCACAATATGAACAACCAATGTATCTAACTACTTCTAACACAATCACAATATAAGCAACAAATGTAAAGAATAAGTAAAGGATAAAAGATAAGAGATAGAACAATCAAACCACAACACCGAGATTTATAGTTGTTAGCTACGAAGCTCTTCTTCGCTCTACTCCACTCCCCGAGTATCCGACTCGAGATTTCACTATGTCAACAAGCTCCCTTCAGGTGGAGAAAACTGTTTACACGTCGCTTACTTTGTTTTTCGACACTAAGCTAAATGTCAAGCCCTAATCTTAGCTAGAACCAATCTACCACTTCACCAATGTATTTAAGGACTAAAATACTAACTGGCACACTATCAACACAATTAGATTTATACACTATCCGATTTTACACACAAACACTAGATCAAGAAAATAAAGGTTTGGATCTTAGAAGAATAGAGGAGAAATCACTAATCTATAAAACTTCGTTTTTTGGCGAATACGAGTGTTCTTCTCTTGCACTTGATAGAAGAGGGAAGGATGTAGAAGATGAGATTGGATCACTTGAAACAAGATCAAACTACGTTAGTGGTCAAGAAATTTAGAGAGAGAAAGAAGGTTTTAGTGAGAGAAAGTTATTTAAAAAATCCATGCTAAGAGGTGTGTTTTCTGCTAAGAATAGTGCAGTATTTATAGCCAGGAAAATCCAACGTCTCCTGTGGGCGGTCCCGGCGGTCCCAGATATATCTGGGGGCCGTTCTACCTATCAGGGGGCGCCCCTAGGCAGACGCTCTCTTTTTGTTTTTTAGTGGGGAAGGTTAAATCTGGTGTGAAACCTTTCATTTTGAGGAAAAAAATAGATTTGAATTTTTATATTTAAATAAAATATTTCTTTTATAAATAAAATATTTCTTTTATAAATAAAAATATTTTGTATATTTTTATTTTTGTAAAAATACTTTTTGTAAAAATGTAAGGTTTAAGAAAAAAATATTTTCTTGATTACTAATCATGTTTAATGATTTGTTTATTCATACTTTAAGTGATTTACGTCGAAATAGAAATTTACGATTAATAACACGTAAACGTTTATTTTTATAGTAGACGTTTTTACATTTTGTCATCTTTAAAACGTAGAGGAGTCAAAAAATATAAATAACGTTTTTAGGCATTATTTGTATTAACAATCTCTCCCTTTTTGATGATGACAAAATATAATTCATGTTAGATAAAAATAAAATTTGCAAGTTATTAATGAGTTTTAATTCCATTTCTTCCCCTTTTTGTCGAATCCAAAAAGGTTGATCATCAAATTAAAGAAGAAATCGACGATGCCAAAACTCCCCCTTGATGTATACTCCCCCTTGTTTGTGGCACCAAGGGATCGAGCTGATAGGATTTTGCTACAAAACCGAGTTAGAAATACAAGTTCAAGAACATTTCTAACGAGTAGCAATATCTCAACAAATATATACAAGGCTATAATAGAAATAAAGAAGAAATAACCGTCTTTAACATAATGTATTCATATCACCCATACTAATAAATAACCATTCATTAATAATAGATTATATTCATACTAGAAAAGTATGAATATTACAAGACTAGGAATTAAGCATAGAGGCATAACATAAAAAAACATTCTAAGCTATAGCTAGACTAGTTGATTCTTGATGTCTAAGAGATGTCATAACTAAAAAATAGGTTGTCAATTATTTAGATAAATTAAACATATGAGAATATTTAATTATCATAGGGTGAGAAAGGGGAGGTTGATGAGGCATGGTTTGGTGGCGTGCGGACTCGAGGAATGGGGCGAGTGAAAAGAAATTAAATAAAGTTAAGTTCATTCCTTATTGATTAAATTTTATTTCAGGTGGACATGTTACAATGACAAAACCCCGAATGAAAGTTGACTTGGTCAAGAGTAGCGGGATGAATTAAAAGTGGTGATGAAGAGCGTAGAGAGGGTGGTACTTGAGAGTAGGCATTGGTTGCATGATGGAGATTTTTTTTAAGGATTTGAGAAATTTAGTGGAGATGATTCACCATTTGTTCCATATTTAGATTTTTGGTAGGTGGTGGAGTTAGTTGAAAAGTGTCTCTTAGTGGAGAAGAAGGTGAGACATTTTGAGATGATGGTGGTAATTTTGGTGTGGTTCTTTTCTAAACTTCTCTCACCAAAATCCTATGTTTTTTAAGGAGTTTGGAGGAGGGTTTGAGAAAGACATTTAGAATTAAGAAAAGAAGAAGAATAGAGGTAGAGAGGATGATGACTAATGAAGATTATGTGTGGTTTAAGTATTGGAGAGGATGAAGAAATATGGAAAAGCATGGCATGGAATGAAAAAGGTTTAAGAAATGGTTTGCCCAAAAAGGGAAATGCCAGCTGAGGCTATAGTCAAAAGGGTCAAAGTTGCAGAAAAAGAGAAAGCATTGAAAATTCTGTTTCCCTCCTAACGGCGGTCCCATAAGATGGGGCGGTCCCATATATATTGGGGAGCCTCCACCAATTTTTGGGGGCCGTTTTCTGGTGTTTGACAATTTTTCTCAGATTTCTCTGTTTGTCACTTTGGTTTAGAAAAGAAGAGCTAGTGACAATAAATTGAGGTAAATTCTATTTCAAGAATAAACTAATTCTAACTTTGCAACAAAAATAAATTCATGCAAATTAAAATCTAGGAAAAACATGTATAGACATAAGAATAAGTATCTAATCATAAATTTCAAGCATAAACATAATATTTAGACTAACCTGTAAATAGGATTTAGGATGATAAAATTGAATGATTATCCAAGGCAAATTTCTTTGCCTACCTACGAAACCTAAATCCTACTAATAAGCCCATAATACTAGCTAGTGAAGCATAAAGTAATAAGTAATAATAATAATAATAATTGTCTAATATTTCTTCAAATTTTATCATTTCTTTTTTCCCTTCAACGCATTCTTGAGAGCTTTTCCGATTGACCTTAACCCATTTTGATGCTCATCTTGGTATTGACTTTGGTGATTTAGGATTTGGGTTTGGTAAGTGTGGATGGTTTGATTTTCATAAGGTGGATTTTTAAAGACTTGGGGAACATCATTTGACAAAGAGTTGACAAATTGAGAGGGTGAACGAGTACTAGCACGAGAAGTGTCCTCTTTATTTTCATCATCATTGTCATCTAATTGATGAGATGGTGATGTATGAACGAAGACGGAGAAAGAGGAAGTGGAATTTGACTAACGACATCTTTTCGTGCCATAATCCGCTCGCGTCTTTCGCTAATTGTGAGGAGCGAGAGGATACATAACACGATCATACAAGATGCAACGATCATCTGATAACTCAGGAGAGTTTAACACAATGTTTTTGAATAATTTAGTCAATATAATACCATAAGGTAAATTAACCTTATGTTGCCGCCTAATAGTTTCCATTCATTTGAGAATGAAAAATGCTAGATTGTATCTAGTTAATGTCACGATGCAGTAAAGCATGTGACATAGACGTGCCAGGACATGATCCAGGTTACCACCTAGACAAAACACGTTTTCTCGAATGATTTCAACCCAAGACTTCATATGAGATTTAATCTCACAATTTAAAATTTCATTTTCTTTGACATCAATGATTTTCTTATGACGAATACGAGTTATGGGTTTTGCTCGAGTAATTTGAACTAAGGATTTTATGTCATTTAGAGAAGGAGGAGTGGTCTTATAAATACCATTTAAGGGAGTACAACTCTCCAAGTAGTCAAGTGACCACTTGTCGGAATAAGAGCAATGACCTTTGAAAGGAATACCAAGAATTTGACCGAACTCTTCGAGAGTAAATGAAAATGATTTGTTTTGAAAGACAAAACGAACAACAAAGTAACCCTCAGAATCATAGTTAAATTGAAGTTGACTATAAAACTAAAGAATAAAACAAGGAACAATTTGTTCGTTTATATACAAAAGACATTCGAAACCGATTGACCTAAATATAACATTAAGATTATTTAAATCATCAAAATCTTGGTTTACAACCCGTCCCTCATGAATGTATCGGTTTTCAAGAAGTTTAAGAGTGTTTTGTATAGGTTGATTGAATTTATTTGAGATGATTAGAATATAGTTACGAGTGTTTTGGTGATCGGATCCAGTTACTCGAGGCATTGTCACCTAAAAGGAGAATAATACAAGATTTTATAATTGTGAACTTGTATAGTTAATAAGAATTTGTGCCTAGTGTGTTCTTATATGCAACAAATATGGAGTTGCATCTAACTCGACTATAAAACAAAAACCTATGAGTTAGCCCAAACACTCCTTAATTCAATTTTGCTCATCCAAACAATGTCGAAAAATACATATTGATTAGGTATCTCGATTGTTGGTTATGAGATCATCATACATGAATGCAAAAATGTTTTTAGAGGGTATTAACAATGCATTCACATTTTTATGGTGTTCATAACATGAGTAACTTTAAAATAAAATTGGGGTTTTGTTTATATCAAAAATTTTGACAAGCACACTTAATTATGCATATCTTATGTCTATGGAAAGCATAATAGTTATACATTGTGTTATTATAGTCCTAATTGCACACAATTAAAAGAAAAATGAAAAATCCTGAATTTTGCATTTTTGTTCAACATGAACCCTAGACACAAGTTATAAAGAAATAGGTGAAATGACTTACAATTGATGATCTTCATATTGTTAGGATTGATTATTGGTTTGATTTGATCTTTAATTTGAGTTTTAATGGTTGATTTTAAGGTTTGGTGCGTTTTGGTTCGTGTTTGTCTCTGTAGTAGGAGAGAAAAGGGTTGTTTGGTTTTGAGTTTAACAAAAGAGAATGACAGACACAAGTCTCTTCTGGTGGCGGTCCCATATAGATATGGCGGTCCCATTAGACTTGAATTTTGACAAAAAATTTACTGAAGGAGTGACATTTTAATTTGCATTCCGCGAATTAAAAACGTTTAAAATACTTCGGATGAAGTAATTAAGTTGTCACGACATGGAAATGAACACGGACTAGAATCGAGACTAGAAGAAAAGAAGAACGATTTATGGAATGTGTTCCATCATTCCTAAACAAAGATGAAGATAGTTAAACGATTCACGTTTAAGGGGTTTAGTGAGAATGTCGACGATATTGTCGACGGAGGAGACTTTTTCAATAGAGATATGTCCTTTCTGGACATTGTCTCGAAGAAAGTGGTGATGAATTTCGATGTGTTTAGTCTGTGAGTGTTGCACCGGGTTTTTGCTAAGGTCAATCGCGCCTTTATTATCGCACATGATCGAAACGTTGTCGAGTCATATGTCGTAGTCGATAAGAGCATGTTTCATCCATAGTGCTTGTTGACATTCCTTTCCGGCGCTTACGTATTCGGCTTCGGTTGTGGATATAGCAAGAGCGGTTTGTTTCTTCGAGAACCACGATGTTAGGAAACATCCTACGAACGTACAAATACCTCTAGTGCTCTTTCGGTCCACATAATATCCCGCATGATCAAAGTCGGCATATATTACGGTTTCTATGTTGGTCCCCTTAGGATACCATAATCCTATGTGCGTAGTGCCTTTAATGTATCAGAAGATACGCTTAACCGCTTCAAGATGAGACATTTTGGGATCCTCTTATAAGTGTGCACAAAGGCATACACTAAACATGATATCGGGCCTACTTGCCGTTAGGTAGAGTAAACTACCTATCATGCCTCGATACTTGGTAATATCTACCGACTCACACTCTTTATCTTTCGTGAGTTTAGCATCCAAGGACATGGGGGTTTTCATTGGTTTAGAATCTTCTAAGACAAATTTCTTAAGCATTTCTTTAATATATTTAGATTGATTAAAAAGGATACCGTCTTTCATTTGTTTTATTTATAGTCCAAGGAAGAAGTTAAGTTCACCCATCATGCTCATCTCGAACTCGTCATGCATGATTTTGGCAAAGTTATCACACATGTCTTGACAAGTCAAACCGAATATAATGTCGTTGACATATATTTGAACAATGATGAGATTTGAACTTTTCTTCTTAGTAAAATTGTGTTATCTACCATCCTATTTTGTACTCATGTTTAATAAGAAAAGCTTTTAGTCTATCATACCAAGATTTAGGTGCTTGTTTAAGACCATATAAAGCTTTCTTGAGTTTATAAACATGATTTGGTTTTTCGAAATTAATGAATCCTGAAGGTTGTGTCACATATACCTCCCCATTGATAAAACCGTTTAGGAATGCACTTTTCACGTCCATTTAGAATAGTTTAAAATCTGAGGCACAAGCATAGGCTAGCAAGATCCTAATAGACTCTTACTTAGCAACTGGGGCATAAGTTTTATCATAATCGATGCCCTCTTATTGATTATAACCTTGTGAAACTAACCTAGCCTTATTTCGAGAAACAACACCATTCTCGTCTAATTTATTCCTATACGCCCACTTAGTTCCTATGATTGTCATATTCTTAGGTTGTGATACTAACTCCCAAACATCGTTTGCAATGAATTGATTTAATTCTTCTTGCATTGCAATAATCCAACTGTTATCCTATAAGGCTTCATTCACATTCTTAGGTTCTATAGTTGATATAAAACAAAAGAAGTTACTTTGGTTTTGGGCTTGAACCTAAAGGTTATTTGGTTAAGGTTTCCTATGACATTTTCTAATGGATGGTTACTAGATTCCTTAATATTGACTACTTCGTTAATTTCTAAAGTTTCATCCTCAATGTCATTTTCTAGGTTTTTCTTTTCGGTAGCCTTAATTGCTTCTTCACCTAAGTCATCATCCACCAAGGGTGATGTCTTAGAGGGTAGAGGAGTTTCATCGAATGTCACGTTGAGTGATTCTTTGATTTTCATGGTGTGTTTGTTAAGGATGATGTAGGCCTTACTATTTTGGGAGTAACCTAAAAAGACACATTCATATGACTTTGGGTCAAACTTAGTAAGGTAGTCTTTGGTGTTTAAAATGAAGCACTTGCTTCCAAACACTCTAAAATAGTCAAGAGTAGGTTTTCTACCTCTCAAGAGTTCATAAGGGTAATATGGCTCTAATTAGGATTCGATTGAGGATGTATGTTGAAGTATCTACGACATTACAACAAAACTTTTGTGGTAACGATTGTTCATTCAACATGGTTCTACTCATTTCTTGTAGTGTCTTATTTTTCCTTTCAACCACGCCATTTGATTGTGAAGTGCGTGGAACCGAGAAGTTATGAGTAATACCGTTGGCATTACAAAACTCTTCAAATTGCACTTCATTATCAAATTCCCTACCATGGTCTGTCCTAATTGACACTATAGAACATCCTAATTGGTTTTGTATTTTCCTACTAAAGATTTCGAATTGATCGAAGGCTTCAGTTTTGGTTTAAAGGAATCTTGTCCAAGTCTCTTAATTGTAATGATCCAGCTAAGCGATCATTAGCTCTACAAGCAGTCATTAACCCATTCTGGAAGATTAGTGTCAGGAAAAAGGCTGTTAGTTTCCTTGATTCATTACCTATACCATTGCAACACGTTGACTGGAAACCTGATTACAAGGGTTGTTATACTAACGACGAGGAAGCAAAAGGACAATGGTGTACTAAGATAAGGGTGACTAACCCATATGGGAATACTTATGTGCAAGGGTTCACAACTCAGAAAACAAGTCAAAAATTGTCGAAATATCATAACTTGAGTGACATTATGTCACCCAACTAGTTTATTTAGTGAAGTGTTGGACTGAGTGGGAATAAATGAGGGAAATTTATTTACTCCTAAACTAATTTTACTTTTCTTGTTGAGTCAAAAATAAAAATCATTTGTATAAATCCAACTGAGACCCAAATCTTGTGCTATAAATAGAGCACAAATTTCAGTGTTTATTCATCCCATTTCTTACAATCATCTCTCAATAATCATTAGAGTTCTTAGAGAAGTTTTTCTAGTTAGTTAGAAGTTGTTCTTGGGAAACTTGAAGTATTCTCTGAATCTTCATAGTTTCTAGGTTGTAATCACGCCAGAGGTACAAAATTCAGGCCAAAGGTGGTGGAGGAGTAGTATTACTAGTAGAAATTCCGGGTAACTAGTGTTTGGATCGTAGAAGTTCTTGTAATAAACCATATCATTTGCTTGTGGGATCGGTATAAACACGTTATTCCTTTTGATTATCATGTTTTCTGAATCTATGATGATTGTTATGTGTTTTGTTGCTATGAATATGGAGTAGTGATTTATATTATTTGGGCTATCATGATCGATGTTATGAACAAGTTTTAATATAATGCTTATGAATATGATAATAATGATATCGATGTTTAAATATCCAATAAATTGTTGATATTTGATTATTCATACTTGTTGGAGATAGGTAGAAAGATTCCATCAGTGTGTCTATATTTTGTATTGTTTGTCTATGGCAATTCGATACTAGTTTTGTGAGAATTATCTAATGAAATATTTATCAACCCGAAAATGAAGATGTTTAACACTTGATCATATGTCTAATGAACTTGATTAAGGGAAATTACCATTATCATATTCATACTTGAATCAATCTTAATGCGTTTTATATATTAAAGATTAAAGGCCAAAACGATTCTCTAATATATGAAATAGTTAATTGTATGAATGATTACCCATCTTTTCATGCTTTTATGCTTAAATTCATGTTGCTTGATTACTTGCTTGTTCATGATCATTGCTCTAAGTCCAAATAAATATTACTTTTAATCTTGAAATACTTTGAAATCTTTAGATCGTAGATCGTGACGTCTTTAAGATAACCTTTTCGTATTACAATAGAACCCTTTTATGAATTACTAATCCTGTGGAATGACCCAATCTTACCCTTAACCTATACTATAAATGGGGGTTTATACTTTACCCGTGCATTAGATGGAAATTGGATAAAACTAGAACTATAAATTTAAAGCTTTTATAACACATCATATACCTAGAGTAGTCATCTACTATGACTAAGGTGTAGAGGTTTCCTCTGTAACTCCGTATGGCGGATGGACCGAAGAGATCCATATGAAGGAGTTCTAAGCATCTAGTCATTGAGACTATATTCTTAGCTTTGTGACTAGCGTGAGCTTGTTTTCCAATTTTACAAGCATCACAAAAATGTTGATCAAACTTAAGCTTAGGTAAGTTTCTAACTAATTCCTTAGATGCTAACGATTGAATGAGACGCATATTAGCGTGACCTAATCTCCTATGCCACAACGTGTAGTTTTCATCAATCGTTGCAAGACAAATTTTGTCTTTCAGCTTATTTCCTAATTTCATCACAGATAAGCCTTTCTTCCTAATACCTCTACCTATAACCTTACCGTCCTTAGTGATTTCACTATCATGTTCAGAGAAAGTTACTCTACATTTATTATCACATATTTGACCTACACTTAGCAAGTTAAATCTTAAGTTATCTACATGTTCTACATTATCTATATTGAGAGAGTCATTAGAGATCATGCATTTGCCAATAATGTTACCGCGAAGATTACTACCAAAGATGATGTTACCTTTATTGTTTGCCCTTGTATGTTGAGAAGAGCTTTTGGTTACCCGTCATGTGTTTAGAGCATCCATTATCTTTTATCTACTCATCGGGTTCTAAGTCGACTCTAAGGCATATCTATTTATATAAGACAACAACTTAAACATTTGGTCCCCAATATCTTATGGGTCAAAAGTTGTTAGTGCTAAACATCCCTTGCATTCGATGCATTTGATTGGGATGTGAAATGGAGGACACATTCCCCATGGCATGTAACTTTGAGGTTGGAAGTTATTCCAAGTTACAGGATATCCATAAGGTTGGTTTTCTCGACCAGCGTTTCTTTTTGGTTGCGGTGTTTTAGAACGATGATAAGAATTATTTACTTTTCTAGGAGGTGGAGTTTTTGACCTAAAGTTTGGTTTAGAAAATCCAACTCCGGGTTTTAACGATGATTTATAAAATTGTTTAACTTCATTATTACTAGCAACGGGAATTTAACGTTGTTTACCATTATATGTTTTGGTCTAGGACCTAAAATGGATTTTTTGAAAAGAAACAATTTTTTCGATATATGGTAAACAGACATGCGGTCCCTTAATTGCTTTGGGGGTCGTCTGTTCTTTACGGGGGATACCCAAGGTGTTTTGGGGACCGCCACCAGAGGACGAATTATCCTTAGGTTTTACAAATTTTATTTTCTTAGTCCCGCTAGATGATGCTTCAAATGAGTTAAACCCTAGACCAAATTTATCTCCGATGGATTTTTGGTTACTCAACATTTCATTAAAGAATTTGTACTCTTTTCAAATTGAGTTAGCTTAAAAGCTTCCTCCTTGAGTTTTTCGTTGTCAATTTTAAGTATTTGACACTTTGTACATTCGAGATCAACTCCATTGTTTTTCTCGAGTTTAGACAACTTTTCTTTTAACTTACTAATTTCATTTTCTAAACTTTTTCTAACGGCTTTTAAGCTTTGTTCTTAGTAATTATTTTTAGACTCGTCTTGAATAGTTTATCATATTCTTTATCTAAAATAAAATCATCTATTGATGATTTTTCATCACTAAAGTTAGAGGATTCGGAACATACCTCACTAGATGCTTGAGCCACGAGACATATTTCGTCATTAGCCTTTACATCATCTTCCTCATCCCTATCACTCCAAGAACCTTTGACGAATGCTCTTTGGTTCTTGTCTTTTGGTAGTTTTGGACATTCTCTAATGAGATGATTTGGATCTTTGCATCTAAAGCACTTTCTATCACTTTTTCCGTTCTCGTCGTCTTGGATTTTTCGAAAAGTCTTTTTGTCATTCCAAGGTTGTCTTACGAACGTACCTCTTCTCTTGAAGTCTCTAACCGCCATGGCGTATTCTTCGTCTTCACTTGTGGAAGTCGAACACTCCTCATCACTAGATTCCTTCTTAACCTTTAAAGCAAGATATTTTCTTTATCCTTTAGCTTTAACTATTTCGAAATATTTCTTGATGATCATCGCGTGAACTTTAAGGTTTTTGATAAGTTTATCAAGTGATAGTGATGTTAAGTCTTTTGACTCTTCAATAGCTGTGACCTTTGCTTTCCATTTAGGGTGTAGAGGCTTAAGAAACTTTCTAACATAGTTCTTGCTAGAATAACCTTCATCAAGAGCTTTTAGAATAGTAATATTAGTATTAAATCTAGCAAAAGCACTATCTATAGATTCGTCTTTGTAAATGATGAATTGTTCATATTGTTGTACCAAAAGGTCAATCTTGTTATCTTTGACTTGGCTATTACCTTGATGGGTGATTAACAAAGTTTTCTAAATTTCTTTTGCCGTATTACACGTGAAAATTCTTTCATATTCTTTTCTTACCAAAGCATTGTAAATAACCATTTTAGCTTCGTTATTTTTTGCAAGCTTCTTTTTAAGTTCATCATTTTGTTTTTTAAAAGGGATAACCCCATCTAATTTGGTTTTTCGGATTTTGTTCAATGGGTTGAAAATCATTGTAAGTAATAACATGTCAAAGATCAAGATCTTTTGATTTTACATATGTTTCAAATCTATTTTCCAAATAAATAAAACTATTGCTTTCGAAAAGTAATGTTCTTTGCATAGATTGTCCTTCTAGATATTTGTCAGAATCTATAGATCGATCCAATCTTTAAAATACAGTATATTTTAAAAAATTTAAGTAACCTGGCTCTGATACCAATTGTGGAAACTAGAAGAGGGGGTTGAATAGTTTATAGGTTAATTGGCGTTTTAAAACTTTGCTTAAAAAACACTAGATTCGAATATATGCAATATCAATCTCACAATATGAACAACCAATGTATCTAACTACTTGCAACACAATCTTAATATATGCAACAAATGTAAAGAATAAGTACAGGATAAAAGATAAGAGATAGAACAATCAAACCACAACACCGAGATTTATAGTGGTTCGCCTACGAAGATCCTCTATGCCCTACTCCACTCCCCGAGTATCCGACTCGAGATTTCACTATGTCATCAAGCTTTCTTCAGGCGGAGAAAACCGTTTACACGTCGCTTATGTTGTTTTCCGACACTAAGCTAAATGCCGAGTCCTAATCTTAGCTAGAACCAATCTACCACTTCACTAATGTATTTTAAGGACTAAAATACTAACCGACACACTATCAACACAATCGGATTTATACACTATCCGATTTTACATACAAACACTAGATCAAGAAAATAAGGGTTTGGATCTTAGAAGAATTGAGTAGAAATCACTAATCTATAACACTTCGTTTTTTGACGGACACGAGTATTCTTCTCTTGCACTTGATAGAAGAGTGAAGGAGATAGAAGATGAGATTGGATCACTTAAAACAAGATTAAACTATGTTAGTGATCAAGAAATTTAGAGAGAGAAAGAAGGTTTTAGTGAGAGAAAGTTATCTAAAAAATCCGTGCTAAGAGGTGTGTTTTTTCTGTTGAGAATAGTGCAATATTTATAGCCAGGAAAATTCAACGTCTCCTATGGGCGGTCCCGGAGGTCCCAGATATATCTGAGAGTTGCTCTACCTATTAAGGGGCTGCCCCTCGGCAGGCGCTCCCTTTTTTGTCTTTTAGTAGGGAAGGTTAAATCCGGTGTGGAATCTTCCATTTTAGGAGGAAAATCATATTTGAATTTTTATATTTAAATAGAACATTTCTTTAATAATTAAAAATATTTTGTATATTTTTATTTTTGTAAAAATACTTTTTGTAGAAATGTAAGATTTAAGAAAAAATATTTTCTTGATCACTAATCATATTTAATGATTTCTTTATTCATACCTTAAGTGATTTACGTCGAAATTGAAATTTATGATTAATAACACGTAAAAGTTTAGTTTTATCGTAGACGTTTTTACATTTTGTTATCTTTAAAACGTAGAGGAGTCAAAAAATATAAATAACGTTTTTAGGCATTATTTGTATTAACACAACACATGAAAAAAATAACTTCAACCACACAACAAATAAAAAATTATAACTACGGTATATGAAAAGCATTTAAAAGAAGTAGTTAGAACCACCCACCAACTTTAAACACATAATACGAAGCGATTGCAACCACATATAACACGAACATAAAAAGTGAGCACACAAATAAACCATATAAAATCAACACCTCTAAATATTTATGCTCCAATACAGATACACTGTTGGTGATGACATCAAATAACGTTTAATTATTGGCATCATTTATCCCGTTTATATTGCTCGTTTTATATTATTTTATGTAAGATTTGATACTTAATTTCTTATCATTGTATATTTCAGTTATTATCGATGTTAGCCTTATTTTTATATAAGTCGAACAAGAATGTTATCGGTCGTCTTTCTAATAAATAGTCTTGTATTGTAATAGGCTAGTCGGGTTTAACGGGCTTGAACTTCAAACTAATCTTGTCCATGTTTCGGGCTAAAAGCCTAACACAGGCCAAACTCAACCCAATAGAAAAGCCCACGAGCCAAGATTAGGCTTGGACTATAAATACCACCCTCCTAGCATGTTAGGAGGGTGTTGGTTACCATTTCTCACATAGTAATCATCCAACTCCTTTCTTTCTCTCTTTAATTCTCTCTCTAAACTTCTCTCTCTAGTTTATTTGGTAATTTTGGTAGTAAGAATGGATTAGAAATGGGATAATATGTGATATCAAGAGCCAAAGGGGTAGATAGTGATTGTTACTCATGGTTACATAGCTTATTTTAAGCTTATTCGTGTGTTTTTAGCTTATTTGGTCTCGGCAAAAAGTTTTATTTTTTACTTCGTATTTTTGATCTAAAAACTAGAAGTATTTGAGTGTTAAACGTGTCTGTGGATCTTATTTAGAGTATTAAAAGTGCTTAAAATACTGCTTATTACGTGCTTATTCAAGAGCTTATTTTCAAAAAGTTGCGATTTAAAAAAAAAGTACATGTGCGATTTGGTTCTTTTCTAGATGCGATTTAAGTTAAAAGTACACATGCAATTTGACTTGTTCTTGTAAAACATGTGATTTTAATGTTTTAACAAAGCTGCGATTTGAGTCAAACACATGCGATTTGGTTTTTTTTAGCTGCGATTTAAGTTAACAAAGTAGACATGCGATTTGATAAGAATGTGCGATTTGGCATACTCATAAGGTGCGATTTGATTAATATCAAAAAGTGCAATTTGTCCAAGTTTAACACAATCATTTAGCAACTTGACTTAGTCAATTCTTGCATTTTGACCTCCCATATACCAAGTTTGACTAGTCAACATACGAAGTTTGACTTATTCAATTCATGTAGTTTTACCTCTTCTTAAGACAATTTGACTTAGCCAATTCTTGAAATTTGACTTGTTAACATCCGAAGTTTGACTTAGTCAATTTATGCCATTTGATCTAAACAACAAACAACACTTAAACAACAAACAATAACCACAATCACAATCAATACATCAACTTTAGATCCGATAATCCATTTCACAAATCAGTTTCAATGGAAACGAAAACCACAGTTTCTTTGTGTTCGGTTTCAAAAGAGCAAGAGATCCAACGACTTCAAGAAAAGACACGACTATCAAAAGGAGGTTTCATGAAAAGACTTACAGCACTTCAGTCATACTTCACGTTTCTCACAGATACTTTAAAAGACTTTGGTGCAATGCCTATATTCAAAAGAACATTCTCTCAGGAAGTGGATTTACTAGAAAAGCATCTTACTACAGGATTACTTTGTAAGATTGATTGCAAGAATACTTTGACAAAACTCAGAACAATGTTTGAAAACTCCTTCCATTCAGAATTAGGAGAGCGTATTCAGAAATATACTGTATTCGATGCTCAACTTTAAAGATACAATGATCGATGACATGGAATTCATTGAGAAATATATGCTTGAAACAACTCTTCATCAAAAAGAGATTCAGAAACTCCTGTTTGAAAATAAGTTGTTGCAGACACAAGAAGTTCAGTCAAATACCGTTCAAGCATTGAATGTTGATTCAATCATCATGGAAAACACTTGCCCTAAGAAAGAAAACAGTAATTCAGAGACTGCATTCAGCAACTCAGCAAAGGAAAGTAGCTTGGACTCTAAAACAAAAGATGTGCATGCAATCAAATACAAGATGTCAAAAGAAAAAGAGATATGCTTGACATATTTTCGATCACTTCATTCACACCTTCAAGTTCTTTCAAACAAAGACTTAAAAGGCGCTCGTATCGAACATGAATTCAAACGGGCATTTATGTCACTCTTTGGTCAAGATGCTGAGACTTTTACAAGTAGATGTTACTCAACGTAAATCAACTACAAAAGCAACTTGACAAAGATGAATATGGGTACTCAACAATCAGTTTTAGCAAGTCATTGATTTGCAGTTTTCCTTGGATTATGACAGACAAGTACTTTGTTGAATATATTGGAATCGATGTTAAACACTTCAGATATACACTACTCCAACACACGGGTAATGTTAAGAAGTCCGTTGCTGAAAGAACACGTCATCAAAGACAGTATGACAAAAGGGTGAATAAAAGACAGATGTAGATGTAAGAGAGTAAGATTAATACGGGTAAAGCATTGGATGCTGATTTGGTTATCATAGAGAGCAGTGGGACAGAATCAGAAGTGCAAGATGAAAGCATCAGGTCAGGGAATGATACAGCTACTAATGATGCAGATATCAGACCTATATACGATGAAGAACCAATGGATGAGGTACAATTGATTGCTGAATGTAATATCTTTGCTACAGGACAACGACATACTGAGCAACCTGAAATCATTAATAAAGATAGGGTTGGCTAGTATACTAAACAACGTCAAGTTAAAAGTCTTATGCTTGATCATTATAACAAGAAAACGGAATTTTCAAACCAATCTCTCGAGTCTGAAAATATTTTTCTCAAAAAGACTGTCGCCCAATTCCAAAAAGATTTTTCATGAATGGAAGCATATTGTATTGCTTTTGAACTTAAATATCAAAATCAATCTTCAAAATCAGGGCAACATGGTCAATTTTTAAAAGTAAAAAGTAAAGAAGCCAAGATTAAACATGACATATATGTAACTGAAACAATAAACATTGAACTCGAACATAATGTGGCTAAATTACTTGCAGAGAATGAGCATTTACGTAAAAAAAAATGAGCATTTGAAATAGACTTACAAAGATCGTTATGATTCTATCAAAAAGACATGAGTTCAGAGCAAATACCATAATGACTCTCTGATTGTCTAACTGAACAATAAGTCTACTTAAAATGCTGATTTGAAAGCTCAGATTCAAGAAAAGGTTTTTGCAATTGCTGCTTTAAAAAATGAACTTAGAAAGTCAAAAGAAAATAGTGTGGATTCTAAGTTTGCAAAACCATCATTCTTGGGAAAACCGATTTTACAACCACTTAGAAAACAATCAGTTGTGAGACAACCGACTGCGTTTAAATCTCAAAGACCTCAAATTTTAAAATCACGGTTTGCCTCCCAAGTTGACGTGAATAACAATTTTTCAAAACAAGTCACTCAACATTATTTGCCTAAAGGAAGAGAATCTGCTTTTGCAAAACCCCATCATGTGATTGCATCTAGCGAATCTAGGAATAGTTCAAAGAACATGTCAAGATCAAAACCAAGATTTAGTTCAAATGACATGGTTCATAATCACTATCAAGATGAAGCTAAGAAAAAGACACAAGAAAAAGATAGGAGTTCAAAATCTAGTGTGATGCCTTCTACTAGTTTACAAAGCACTACATTCAAGAGTAGTTGCGTTACGATAACTGCTATGCCCAAAGTAGATCACTCTAGGCATTCTAGTTCTTTTTTGACTCCAAACACTTTGTTTGTTCTACATGTTATACATGTGTATTTAATGCAAACCACGATGCTTGTATAACAAAATTCCTAAAAGAGGTGAATTCACGTGCTAAGATTCAATCACATAAGACTAGAAACAGTAACAAACCCATAGATCAGAAGAGTCACACTCAGAAACCTGGTAGGCAGATTGTCATAGGACATAGGTTTTATCCTAATAAATCTTCTGCTGTGTATAAGAAAACATCTCCTAGATCTTCTCTTAGGTGGAAACCTACGGGTAGAATTTTCAAATTTGTTGGTCATAGGTGAATTCCTACAAGAAATTTATTCGACTCTTGCACGAGCAAGGCTGACAATGAATCCACACATGGTTCCAATGTAGATATTTCTAAAATTCATGAATGCAAAAAAAACTTTGGATTTAAGTGCCGGTACATCAATCAATGTTCAGATGAACAAAGTTTTGATTTAAGTGCAGGTACATCTAAAAATGTCAAGCTGGATAATCTTAGAGTGTGGTTGCTAAAAAGGTTGATATCTCATAAACCAGTGTTTAAGTGGGTTTAAAATTAATCAGAAAAATGATGTTTGAACAAACGGTTCAAGCCTCGCACCACAACGTCAACAGAAGTTCCTACATCAGATATGATAGTCATGACGTCAATGATAAAGTTGGAAAGTCTATTCGGTCCTTTTTTCGACGAATAACTCAAATGGAGAAAATCAAGTTGTTTCAAAGTCTTCCTTTGTTAATGTTGCTGATGCATCCGATAAACGTCAACAACAACCAGATTCAAATTCATCTACTTCAACTCTAGCAACAACTGTCATTGCTGATGGAAACTTAGACTTGTATATATATTTTTGTTTTTCTCTTTATTTTGATTTATAAATATTTTAAAAACCTAGAAAAAGAAAATGCAAAAATATAAAACCTAGAAAAACAAAATATAAAGTCAGAAAAGTTCAAAATACCAAAAAAGAATCTTCTCGATATGTCTCTTGGAACCGATAACATTTACGTACCTAGAAATGTCGATTAATATAGACAGGGGTGTGTAAATGAAGTCCGAGCAAGAGTTCAAATGTTTCAAAACATGTCATTTCCTAAATTTTCTTAATGACTTGTGTATATTTCAGTGCATAACTCGGACCTAATTGTAAGGAAAGTATATCTTTAAAAATAACTTATTTTGTCAATGAGAAAATCAATTTTTCTCGGGTTATGAGCTAATTAACCTAAACATTCAAAAGCTTTGAGCTCATGACAAAGGCTTACAGTTACTTCAGATTGTAACCCGGCCTCAAATATTAGGGAAGTGTATGATTTAGTGCGCTTACTCTAAAAATAGAAGAGAAGTCTTCTATCATGTGTTTTAAAACCGTTGAACAAAATTTTTCAAAAAAGAACTTTTAATATCAAATTCTTTCCATAATAAGTGGTATTTGCTAAAATTGTGTGTTCAACACTCCCTTCCTTGATAGATTTAACAATTGGTGTGTTTAACAATTGGTACAATCATGCTCAAAAATGTCATTTTTCATAAGTGAATCAATTTTTGAGTGGGGGGAGGGGGTTTAAAACCAAAAGCCTTTTAATGTATTTTGGGTACATCATATAAATGTTAATTTTATGTATCAAAAAAATTTAGTGCAATTAAAATGTGGTACTCTATTGTCAAATTCATAAGAAGACTGAGCACAATTTTTCAAGACCTTATCAATGTCATTTTAAAATTATGTGCTCATGTCTTAAGCACCATTGTTCACCAAGGCAATCACAAAAATGTTCACTAATTCATGCAATATTATGGTAACATTTTACTCCCCATGAAACTTTTCATGTCAACAAATTTTAATCAATTGGTATTTCAAATACTAAAAGATTTAATATTTTAAATAGGGGAAAAAATGTGATTAAAATATGATTAAGAATAATGTGATCTTTAAGACTCTAAGTGCATAACTCTTTCCTTCATGTGTGAAATCATTTCGAATATCGATGCACATGTGTAGGGAGAGCATTTCAAAAAGTGAAACTCTCAAAGTGTTAAAAAACGTGTTGATTTATATCAAACACTTTGATTGATTTTCAAGGTTTTATGGTTTCGATCTCTATACCAAACAACCAATTAACTCACGACGTCAATGAAGTCATAAGGTGGTTAAGGTTAGGTATAAGTCATATGATCCAACCAGAACCGAAGGGATCTACCCATGAACATTCCATAGTTAGAATTAGAAGTCTGTATGTATGATTGGAGATGAATGAGAATAAGGGAATAATGTAGACTAAGACTTAAGTTATCATCGGAACAATCACAACATGGTGATAGTGATGACGTCTTGGTAAGTATTAAAGGGGTTGAAGAATTAAAAAGAAATGTATGGATAAATGGTGAAAAGAAAGAAGCCCTCCACAAAAGTTTAGACAGAAACCGGGTCAATACATAATCTATCAAAATCACAAAGATGATTGTTGGTATTGAAGAAAGTCGCCATGGACCCAGTGATGCAATGCACAACCCTTCCCATCCATTCGAGTTTCTCTCAAAATAAACTTGACTCATTTGTCACGGAGATACACACGTAATCTATTGACATCTCACTTCGAGATTGTGGATATTGAATAGGTGGCAGTCAGCTCCAGCCTCCGATTACTAAAACCAAAAGTGCACAAATTGAGTCTAGAGCCAAGAGAGATCAAATTATAAA
This sequence comes from Tanacetum coccineum, assembly GCA_026074375.1. Taxonomy (NCBI): domain Eukaryota; kingdom Viridiplantae; phylum Streptophyta; class Magnoliopsida; order Asterales; family Asteraceae; genus Tanacetum; species Tanacetum coccineum. The sequence continues at coordinate 23,527 of BQNB010017167.1, forward strand.
TCTTATTAGGACATAATTCATGTATAACACTTGTTGTTCATCAATATACAAAAATTGGTATCAAAGAGTCCTACGCATTATCCTTGTGATCTTGCCAGAACATCAGAGTGATACTCTTTAGTAATCACAGTGACAATGGAAATCCTTTAAGTGTCAACATCAAACAGCACTGCGGTATGTGACTTTCAAGATTCTATATGAATCAAGCTTGTGATAACTAGATATCGATTTGGTCTAGTAAATGAATTGACGACTTAATCAGAAAGATAGTAACTATCTAATTCACTCTTATCGTGTTATCTTCTTTGAGACGTTTCGATAATGAGAACATGCAAGCATGATTAATCTAATACACATGTGTTAGAAGATCCTACGCTTTAAGTTGGAAATCCTGTCAAGGATGTTCGTCCAAATTGAATCTACCTGATCACAAGTTGGTCCTCACGGAACTAGAGGTTGTTGCAACCAAATCTCGACGAATGACAAAGCCATATTCGTCCATATCTGCTGGTTATTACTAATATTCAAATGCAGGTACAAACGCCGATGTTGCAGCCCCATTCCAGCTAAGTCGAACTGATCACTACATGCTCATACTCAAGCTTTAAAAGCAATCATTCAACATCAAGAATGTTACCGCTAAACAAGAAGGTAATCAGTCAGAAAGCTCAAATTCATGTCAAATTCAGAAACTTTGATAATCACAAACTTCCTCATCATCAAATATCTTCAAAGTCAAACAAGGAATCATCTTCTGAGGAGATTTAAGAGGAGTTTACAAGCTTTCAAGACGAGTATGAGTATGTTGATCAAAAGTACAGGTTGATCAAGAAAGTCCAATCAAGATGATTCAAGACAAGGAGATGATGCAAGATTAAAGATCTCAAGAACACAAAGTCAAAAGACGAAGGCCCAAGATCAAGATCACAAAAGCATGAATGAAAAAATCCATCATAAACAAGAAAAGCCGAAGACAAGAACAAAGAAGGCAAAGCTCAAGATTCAAATCAAAGTAACTTCAACATTGAACAAGATAATGTCAAATCAAGTCGACCTCAACATTGGGGGAGATTGTTAGCCTTATTTTTATATAAGTCGAACAAGAATGTTATCGGTCGTCTTTGTAATAAATAGTCTTGTATTGTAATAGGCTAGTCGGGTTTAGCGGGCTTGAACTTCAAGCTAATTTTATCCTTGTTTCGAGATAAAAGCCCAACAGACGCCAAGCCCGTCCTAATAGAAAAGCCCACGAGCCAAGAGTGGGCTTGGACTATAAATACCACCCTCCTAACATGTTAGGAGGGTGTTGGTTACCATTTCTCATATAGTAATCATCTAACTCCTTTCTTTCTCTCTTTATTTCTCTCTCTAAACTTATCTCTCTAGTTTATTTGGTAATTTTAGTTGTAAGAATGGATTAGGAATCGGATAACAATCGAGCAATTGGCAAAAGATGGAGAAAAGAGCGTGTTTTGGAGCATAAATAAAGAAGTTCAAGAAAGTTTACTGAAACTAAAGAATACGACGTATCATTCTAGACAGATACCTCGTATCCCAAGACGTAGACAAATTCAAGACTATTGCCTGACTTTGAAGAATACACCGTATCTACATCAGCAGATACGCCGTATATGAAACTTTGCTCAACACTCCAAGCAAGCATGTTTTACTCTGAATACGGCGTATCCAGAAGCATCTATACTCCGTATTGGTTGGCAGTTGAAGATTATTCTAAAAAAATAATAATTGTGGAACCCACGCTGAAGACCCTCAATACGCCGTATCAGATCCCTCCAATACGGCGTATCGACCTGATTTCCAGACTTTTAAATAGAAAACCTAACATTCAGTTTTTGGTGTGCAATAGAAGCTTTTAACCACCAAGTACGATTCATAGATGATTTTAAAAGACGAGAAGGTCCAACAAGTGCATTAATTTCATAGGAAAACTCTTGCAATCATTATACTCCGCAATAATCATTTGGTTAGCATATCGTTCTTTATGAATTCTACTTTAATCATTCTGAATATTATACTGTGTATTGATACAAAGATTATGGGCTAATACCTATAGGTATTAGCCAAGTTTCTGATAATTTGATGTTTTGATTTGTTTATATCGATTGTTTACTCTTTCTTTGCATGTTAATTATGTTTATCACTTCATACCCGTTTATTGCTTGATTATGTTTTCATCTATCATTCAACTGGATCTAGGATTACAAATAAAGCGTTGTAACTTAATCATTATTTGGGCTATAGGCTAGAGTCCAGGATAAATACTACATACAACTTACCTATATATCTGGATCAATATGATTACAAATAAAATCCTGGTTCTACCTTTAGTTAAGTGAATGGTAGACTAAGGCAACTTAGGACTACAAATAACGTTCTGTTTCCTTGGGTAGTTTAGTGGATTGTAGACTACCAGTATATAGATAACAATTGGGCATAAGTTGGTAAAGCCTCGATGAGCTAGGTTTCACTATTGTAACCTAGATAGATTATAATTGACGATGTGAACTTTATGCTGGTTTGGTTGATTGTGACAGGATCAACAGTAATATAAACCTAGAGTATAGGGAGTAGTACCACCTAACTTTGAAATGATATACCACAAACGGAAGTAGTACAATCATTGCACAAATAGACAATTCATACATCTTATTTGAATAAACTTGGTTAATACGTTTTTCTTACATAATTGCTTGACCCCTTCTTTATCGTTTGATTATCTACTTGTGTGTGTTACTTGTCTCATTTATCGCCATATTAGTTTAGATTAAACCAAAACTCGTGCCAGTCTCTCAACCTGAACCCTCCTTTTTACGTTAGTTTAGGTTTAATTAGGATTAAGTAGAACTAACATTAGATAACTAGAATACTAGTAAATTAAAGTGTTAACGCTTAGTATTAGTGATCGACACCCTACTTACCAACGAACCTACAATCGATCAGGTACACTGCCCGTTAGTGTCAGTTAATAGGTCATGTTTGCAAAATATGAATAGTAAAACTTGATAATATAATTACATATACTAAACGACACATCAAGTTTTTGACGCCATTGCCGGGGAGTGAAATTTGTTTAATACTTGTTTATTTTTATATTAGATTTTGTTTTTTTAGTTTAGTTTTTAATAGTTTGATATTTAGTATTTTAGTTGTTTAGTGTTTTTCTACATTTTTGGTACCTGATGTTTACCTTCTATTCGAATACCCGATATGGCGAATTCATCCCTCTAAATACGGCGTATCAACTTTTCAAAATCAATACTACGTATTTGACATCAAACATCAATACGACGTATTCAGTCTACTAAATACAATCGTCTGATACAGCAATAGTTTTAATTTCTATGTGTCTGACCTTTTTCTATGTTCCTAGCCAATTTATTACTGGAAATGGACAATCCAGATATGACTATGGAAGAATATGTTCGGTATGAGACTGAGAAAGCTCTTAGAAATAATCAAGTGTATAACTGAGAAACTGTTAAGAATGGTAAAATCAACTATATTGGAGATATTAGCTACCACAAATTTTTTGAAACAAAATTCCCAACTATAGTTTATGATGACGCATTAAGGTTAGATTTCTCATCTGAACCCACATTAAGTTCTCGGCATGTCGATGAAGTTAATCGGAAAAATAAAACAACATTGTCCGAATATGATGATGAAAATTACAATGTTATATCGAAAAGAAAAGCTTTAAAGAAACGATTTTCTAAAAAAGAAAATTTCGGCCTCTTGAGTATTGATACAAATCTATTTTCTTATGATATATTTTCTGTCAATGATTTAAAATTGGATAAGGACAATGATGAAGATAAAATAGGTATCAAGTAGTCTTCGGGGGATATATTTATCGAACCATTATGTAATATAATAAATATCGATGTTTTGGTACCTATGCACAAGGGTTAAATAAACTCTGAAAAACAAGTCATGATACAATCAGTAAATTTTTCATGATTGAAACTTTTATTAAAAAATTAAGTATTGAAATCATGATTTAGAAATATTTTAAAAAGGGTGTGCTAATGAATTTTAAAAATTTATATGTGCCATTTGACATCCCCTTCGACCCCAAGTTAGTTTATAAAGATGGAACTGAAGCTGAAGGGAGTCTAACTTAAAGACTCTTCAATAAACAAAAGTGCTTGCCGGGAGACAACCCGGAATGTTATTTCAATTTTTGTATCGAGTCTGTTTGTCTAGTATGTTTGATACGGCATATCCAATCCCATGGATACGACGTATTGAATAACCTGGACACATTATGTTTTTTTTAGTACTTTTAAAACTTTATTGTCAGACTTGTCAATACAGCGTATTCAAAATTTTGAATACGGCATATTTGACCTCTGACCAGTATTTGGTTATTTTTTATCAAGTTTCAACAAGGCGTATCCACCAACATAGATAGGGCATATCGATTGTCCTGTACAGTTATTATTTTTATTTTCTTATTCTAACCGACGTTTATTTGGAGATACAATTGATGTGATTTTCTTTATGTTAAAACAGAGAGGTACTTAATGAGAATGAAGAAAGTGGTGGTATGCATATAATCTGGAATCTTATGTGTTTTGTGCATGTTGATATTTAGATGCTTTTCGCAATACAACACACATTGTTGCTCATAAATTCATCATGGGGGATCATTCCGAGCAAATCCTAAGGGAGTTTTCGTTATAATTCTTTATATTTTCTGTTTATCATAATAATTTTATACAACGTAGGCGTTGTATATCTCAAGTGGGGGGAGGAGAATTAAAACGCTACTTGTCCTTATTTTCATAAAAATATGCCTAATTTATGCTTAAATTTTAAAAAAAATAGCATGTTTTTATTGATTATTAGTTGCATAACCCGCACACATAACCCTTGTTTCCATATTGTAAGGATTAAGCCTATTCCGTTTCCCTCATTTTACCAAAAATTCCACAAATATATGAGTGTGCCGGTGATTGTAGTAAACTTTAGAACTTTGCTTGGTATACTATTCGAGACCACCATAATGAGTATTATTTTTATAATTGGAGTAACTTGTCTGGATTGGTAAATTTTAGGATTAAACCAAAAAGCCTATGTCGTTTACAAACATTATGTGATATTAACTAACTACACTGGTTAGTTAACCCCTGTATAAAACCCTTTTGTTGCTCTTATTTTTAGAGTAGGATACCCCTAGAATAACCTTCTGAGCCATTCCTTTCATTTCTTACACCACCAAAATATGTTTCGTTACACCTTTACACCTTAGCCTACCCTATAGATTAAAGTCCGTGGTTGGTTGCTAGTTGCTTTTGTGTAAAAGTATGTACTTCCTGTTTTCGCATGCGTATTCTTTATCTTTGGTTAGGTTAGGAATTGCACAATGCAATGGGAATGTGAAAGTAGTTTTTTTTTTGTTTACTACTTTCACTATTATTGGTATTTCAGAGTCATGAACGTAATAGAATTATTATCTAGATTTATTATGATCGTGAAGTGGTGAAATTTTACACTTTTTTCGTTTTCTAGTTAAAAAATAATATAAAAACAAAAAAAATAGAAAAATACAAATATACAAATATACAAAAAAATGTAAGAGAGAAAAAAAGGAGAGTATTATGAAATAATCGGTTCATCTAAACTTAAAGATTTTATTTTTATGAGATAATCGAGTATTCGTTGGTACATGATATAACCCAGCGATGTAAAGTATTATTTTATATTATTGAAAGTTGGTTGCAAAATTTAACCAACTATGTATTTTTGTGTCAAGTGGTAGATATCGCCACTATTGTTGTACTATATTATGGATGAATGGGAGTTGGTTATTATGGGAATGCCAACTAGGTTTGTTTTTATGGATCGTTGAGAATGATGATTAAGATATCTTTGAGTCTAATTCATATCTACCAAACAAAGCGTGTGTTTTCCGTGTTAAAGCATGAGTTAGTCGGTGATTTGTGTCTTTTTTAAGGTTGTGGTCGGGAAAGTAGCTAGCAACATTATTGTTTATTGGTTGGACTTAATCTATCTGTTTTGTTATTTTATTTTACACCAATTATATATGTTTCCCATGCCTAATCCCTACCGTATATCATTCTTCATCCTAACCTTTGGTTTACTCGAATGAGGGAGTGAGCAATCGCATGTGTCTCATTCATGGATTTTAATGTGTATGTGTGGTTTTGTCACCCTTGTTGGTGTAATACTATTGGTGAAGATTACTTAATCCTCTTCATTAGCTTATTCGAGTTAGGGAGTGAGCAATCACAAGTGTCGCGATCATGGATTTGGGCGTGCATTTGTGGTTTTGTCGCCTTTTTTAGAATATTCATATCGATAGAGATTAAAAAGAATGATCAACCCTTAAGCCTTGTCATATTCACCTAATTTACCTTTTTAGACTGGTTACTCCTTAGCTTTAGTGGTAGAGATGTGTATCCTTGCCAAGCTTATGATAGAATACTTGTTACGATTGAGCAATTGAGCAAACTACTAAATGTTACCACATAGACTAGTTGAGTGTGTTGGATCCCTTAGTGAATAGATCTTGAACCTTTAGCTTGCAAAGGGTTTGTTACTTTAGATAAATCCAAAGCAACAATAATGAAACACTGATTGAACACTATTGATTATTCGGAAACTAATCAACAATGCTAAGAAGAACAGTATTAAGAAAATACAAGAGATCTTCTATCAAACTCACACTTTATATTATAACTTGAATCGTACTAGGTTACAAGCTATGATTGCTAATTGATCTCTATTGAACTATATCTATTAACTATGCCTAGGGTTCCTTTTATACACCAAGAAAAACCCTAATGGACTTACAAAATGCGTGAGGAGATCATGCATATCTATTCTTAATTTAACTCATGCATATCTCCTAACAGCACTAACTATTAAATGCTAGCAGCACTAACTTACTACTAACAGCACTAACTATACTAGCAGTACTAATAATGTACTGGCAATACTAACTATACTCTAACAGTACTAAAGACTTAGTCTATTTTCTTCAATCTTTCTCAGCAGCACTAAATCTTCACTAGCAACACCAATGTTGAACCAGCAGCAGTAAGTTGTAAAGTCTTCTAAAACCCAATAATCCTCCCCTAAACATGATGTTTACTTGTCAACCTTTATGTTTCTTCATCATGAGCTTCTTGAACACCAGGAGGATGTATCCAAACACTTTACAACCTTTTAAACTTCAACTTTGGTTAGCTTCTAGTCTTTTCAGCAACACAGCAAAAATACCAACTAAGTTGGCTATGTAGTTTTTAGCAAACTGCCAGCCATAAACGGATTTGATATTTCTTTACCAGTAGCCGTTTGCTCTGGAATAGCCAATGCTTCATTGCTATAACATGGTGCACTGATAACCATATTGTTTTTAGTAAACTACCAACTATCAACGGATTTGAGATGTCTTTACCAAAAGCCGTTTGCTTTGGACTAGCCAACTCTTTACTGTGAAGCATAGTTAGTTGAGAACCATATAGTTTTTAGCAAACTATCAGCTGTAAACGGATTTGAGAAGTCTTTACCAAAATCTGTTTGCTTCTGGACTAGCCAGTTCTTGATGTCTGTTAGACATGGTGAACTGATGACCATTTGTTGTGTGGTTAGAAAACCAACACTTAAAGATCCTTCTCACTCCCATCTTGACCCCTAAACTCATCAATCTATTTTTGAATAAATCTGAACAGATCAAGAACAGCTTCACCTTCAGATTCAGCAATTAATCTCAACTCCATCATCCTCTCAAGAGTTTCCCTTATAAGTAGATACCTTCTTTTTGAAAGCATGTGAATTTCAGTACCATCTTCTAATGCCAAGATAATAATCCATTTCTCTTGATTCTTCTAAATATCATCATCTGTAGTTTCTTCAAACATAATCCTTAAGTCTCCCCAGAGAACTAAATTAATTCCTTCAGGAGTTGTTGTTGAAAATCTTTGCATCACTAAACTATGTAGCTCAATGAAGTCTAATCTATCAAATCTTGAAACCATTTATATCTTGAACTTCCATTAGCTCTAAACACTCTGTAATAGTCATGAGGTACTCCATATCTATCAGTATGATAAAATGCAGATTCCCAGTTAACAATTAGATACCTCGTGCCCAGAACTTCATAATCAATCTCTTCTTCTTCATCAGGAACTATCTTTATAGAAGCTCTTAGTTGTTCCTCTTCTTTAAGATTAGAATCAGTCTTTTGACTTTTAGACTTCTTTGTATCTTTCATCTTCAGTCTCCTACCTGATCTTTTCCTGATGTTCTCTTCACGTCCTTCCTATTTAACTTCAACCTTAGTGCTTTTAGTTTCTTCAGGAACCTCTTCCTCATCCATACCAGCTACTTTCTTGTTCATCTTATCAATCATCTTTTCATCCCTCTCAGACCCAATAAGCACAAAATCTGCATTTCTTTCTTGTTCCTTGATGTATAGGGCCTGAATCTCTTCAAATATCTTTTTGTTCAACTGATTATGTCTATATTTACCTGTATGGTTAAGATAGGTCATCATAAGACTCCTCAGTTATGTTCTTGTTAGAGGTTTGTTTCTAATAGCATCAACTCTTTCTTTAGCAAGTAACTTCTTCCTCCTTTCAAAAAATTCTGCTAATAGCTTTGACCTTTCTTCTATTGTGTACATCTCTCTCTCTTCCATTTATAGTCTAGCAGCTAACTCTTCACTAGCATCTATCTTGGCTTGAACTTCATTATATAAACTTTCCCTTTCCATCTCTACTAGCTTCTTTTCATGTACCAGTCTTGCTATTTTAGCATCTTTTGCAATCTAAGCTGCATCCAGATCACTTCTCTTGACTTTCTTTACTGGTGACTCCTTCAAGACCCCTTTACCTTTGTCTTTAGGATCTATTGTTGGAAGTGGCTTTAATGTGAGAATAGATCTTGCAGGTCTTGAAGAATCATCAACATCTTTAATTAACACTCCTTTTTCCTTAGCTTTTCTTCCTTTGTCTTAATCAATGTTTGAGCCATGATGATATCTTCATCATAAAATATACTTGTTTTTGTAGGAGGAGTTCTAGGCTCAACATCACTATCTTCTTGCCTAGCAGCATCAATATCTGGTCTAGCAGTACTAACTAGTTCTTCAACATTTCCTTCTTTATCACCACTGCTCTTGTCTTCAACAACTTTTGTATCATCAGTCAACTTAACCTCCTCAATTTCACCACTTTGCCTTACCTTATCCATAGCTTCCTCAGTTTCCATATACTCCATACCATGATCTGCATCTTGATCATCAAAGACAGTACTGTCATCCAAAGTTGATTCAAGTTTGGCCTTTTTCCTCCCCTGTTTGGATATAGACTCCTTCTTTCCAAATCTTTTCTTCATGGATAATCTTTTGTCACTCTTCAACCATGCCTTATGGTGTGAGATGCTTGGCTTGCACTTCTTTTCCAACTTTTTGATTCTAGATTTCAATGCACTGATCTCTACAGTTTATGCATCCTTAATAGATTCCAAGGCAAGAACCCTGTTAGACAAGTTAGTATATAAAACAGATAATTCCTGTAGGTTTAAGGCACCCTCAGCTCTGTCAGATGTGTGACCACCTAAAAGAGGACTATCATGAGGTGTTTGAACCTGATCCCCTTCATTCCCATTAGTTCCCTCTAAAGAGTCTTTAGAGTCTTGGGTAGTGGCATGGCTAGATGATGTTTCAGGAGGTTGGTCTCCTGTATTAGGTTGAGTAAGAGAGGGTGTTGGTTGGGGTTCAGTGGGTTGTTCTGAACCTTCACCCTCAGGTGCTTGGTGTGGCACCAACATGGAATCAAAGAGTGGAGTAACTTTGCCTGAAAACTTTACACCTTTCCTAGACATGTTTGAGAAAACTTTTAGATTATGAGCTGGTGTAGGATAAACATCATTAAAAAGAAGAGAACTTCTTATTGATGCCTCTGTTACTACTATTGCCTTGCTATCAACAGTAGCATTAATCTACTTCACACCATTGACTGTTTAGGAACTGATAGTGTTCCAAAACTGTTCAATATAGGAAGTATAGATAGGTGGACTTACAATGAGAGCATGATGAATCAAACTGGAAGCAAGAAAGTCCATTATCTCATGAAAATCAGAGTTTCCATCTGTCATCTCTAAGCACGCGACCATGTTATGTTGATCAACAAACTCCAAATTCGGCATAGAAACTTGTAATAGATGGATTAAGATGTGGGATATGATCGATTGGGAGAGTATGAGTGATTGGTAAACGAAATTGAGATTTTATAGAGATTTGCTTTAGGGTTTGATAAGACCGACTAAATAAACTTGAATCCTTATCTGAGAAAAAGAGTGTTATATAAGGAAGGATTAAGAATTTTCAATCTATAGACCCCTATAAGCAACTTGTTGGCGTAAAAATCTTAACGGTTATATTTAATTAAGGAAAATCTTTTATGCTCTCTAACAGTAGTAACGGTAACAAGCAACACAAACTTTTGCTTGGCAGTACCAAATTTTCCTGGCATCACCAAATTTTCCTGGAAGCATTAAATTTGCCTAGCAGCACCAAATTTGCTTGGCAGCATCAAATTTGCCTGGCAGCACCAAATTTCATAGCTACCATTTATAGCCTCCAATACCAATCCAATCAACATCTTATTACCCAATCCAAACATCATTTCCATCGTGAAGTACTTTTGAGTTTCCAAATGGCAAATCAACAAGTATCTAAACCTTCTGTAATTTGAATTGGAGCAATTATTCTTGCATTGCTTCAACTCAGCTTTCATCTTTTAAAGCTTGTGATATCGTCTTGGGTTCTTCTTGGGAGAGAAAAATGCTAACAGACAGTTCTGATAGTCTTTATGATTTGTTCTGTTCTGATTAGAGATGTAGCTTACCAAAGCTTGTTGTACTGAAGAAGCCTTTTGAATCTTTCCTCTTGTTTGAACTGCTGATTTAGGATCTCCTAGAATTTGACCTTTAGGGTGATCCTTATGAACTCTGAGTGTGGGAAATAGTGACGTGACATCCAATGGTGTTATCCAAATTGTTGAAATCAACCTCTGCACCACATCTTCATCATTATAGACTCCGCTAAAATATGCCTTCATTTGGATATACATTAGAATCATCTTTCTATGTTCATGATTATTAGGATCAATGGTAAATCTGCATTGGGAGAGTAGATGCATCATAGGGTATTTTCTCCAAGATAGATAAATGATGAATCCACCTGTATTTGCACCAGTAGGAGTACTAGCAGCACTAGCATATGGTGTGTTAGCAGTACTAACCAATGGTGAATTGGAAGTACTAACAGATGGCCTACCAGTATTAAGTTTGTTAATACTGGTAGCCTGAGCTGCCCTCTTCTTTTCTTCTTCAAAGGCTTATCTTGTAGCATCATCTATAGCTTTAGCAGCAATTTCTTGAGCAATCATCCTCTCAAGATCATCTTTCAAGGCCTGTTCAACTTCTATCAACGTATGTTGTTCTTCTTTGTCAGTAACATCTTTTTAATCTGTACATCATTGTCTTTAGGAGGAATTGTCAGAAGGTTTTTCTTGTGCAGATTGACAACATTTCTATGAAATCCTTATCCTATGGGGAGTAGTGGAAGCAGTATGTTATTCCTGAGTTGGTCTTTTTTTTGTTATCTTTTTCTGCGAGGAACTGCAACGTATGTTCTTGTGTACCTGCATCCTCATTAACTTGATTTTTACACTAACAGGATAGTGTCATATTGTATTTGTTAGAAAATCAAGATCAAACATCCAATCAGGACCACTTCCTGCCACATTAGGTTGATCTTCAAGGAAATCAATGTGCATGTTCTCTTCAACTCTTTTGGTTCTTTTGTTGTATACTCTAAAAGCCTTACTAGTAGTAGAGTATCCAAGTAAATATCCTTCATCTGATTTTCCATCAAATTTGCCCAAGGGATCTAAGGTGTTCAAAATGGTCAAGGGCACCAAACAGTTTCATAAAAAATAATATTTGGTGGTTTACCTATTAATGCGTTTTTTTTTTTCATATAAGGTCTTATTTTGAGGTTTGGTCACTAATACCTTATTCAGTACATAGCAAGCAGTGTTTACTGCCTCTGCCCAAAATGGGATAGGTAAAAGTGAGTCTGCTAGCATAGTTCTAGCAGCCTCAATTAGGGTCCTATTTTTTCTTTCTGCAACACCATTTTGCTGTGGAGTTCTAGCCACACTAAACTCCCTTTTTATCCCTTTCTTAGCTCAGAATTCATTCATAGCATGGTTCTTAAATTCTGTCCCATGATCACTTCTAATGATTTTAACTTTATGGTTCAATTAGTTTTCTAAGCCTGTGATAAATTTATAAAGGATCTCATTTGTTTCATCCTTAGTAGCTAAAAAAATTCCTAACTAAATCTGTTGAAATCATCAGTCACAACCAAACAGTACTTTTTCTTATTAATTCCATTCACTGAGACAGGTCCAAATAAGTCCATATGAAGTAATTCTAAGGGCTTTCTGATGGTTCTTTCTAACTTGGCCTTACAGGAGGCCTTATGTTGCTTACCCTTCTTGCAGGCAACACAAGTGTGGTCATTCACAAAAACTTTGGAAGGTAGGCCTCTAACTAGGTGTCCCTTAACAAGTTTGTTTATATTTTTGAAATTCACATGACCTAATCTCCTGTGCCACAATTTAGACTCATCTGTTGTTGCATTTGCATATAAACAAGTTATACCTCCAGAAGGAACAATGTTCTTTAAATCCAAACTGTACACACCATTCTGTCTAGGAGCTCTAAGTACAACTTGATTTTCATCAAGAAGCTTAAAGCTAGGAGACAGAAGAGGACACTATTTTTCTTGTCACACATTTGTGAGACAGAGAAAATGTTAAACTTAAGTTCATCTACAAAATAGACATCATCAAAGTCTAAATTAGCAGTTCTGATTTTACCTTTACCCGTTATTTTACCTCCTTTGGGATCACTTCCAAAAGCCACAAAGCCTCCATTGTAATCTTCATAATCTAAAAGATAAGCTTTGTTGCCAGTCATATGGCTAGAGCAACCACTATCCACCACTGCATGATCCTGTAAACAGATCTCTGGATTGCCCTGCACAAAAAGTAAGAGAAATCAGTATCTCTTAGGGACCCAAGTCACCACAGACTTGGATATCCCTTTTGGGTCAACATACTCAAACTTCTTGAGTATGAAAGATCCTTTTTCTTTGGACTCATGATCCATGTAATTACCCTTAGGCCTCCACACCCACCTTGACTTTTTAAGATCATTATCCATCTTACCCTTACCAGTATTAACTACTGCTCTTGTCCCAGCAGTAGTCATATTTTTAACCCCAGAAGTTTTAACATCTTGTTTTAAGTCTTTGGGTCTAACAGCTGGTCTTGTGTAGTAAGACCTCTTGATTGGTGAATATGAGGCTCTTGGTCTTACATTGTCCATTCTTGGGTAAATTGGTCTAATAGCGCCACCAGTTTATGCTATTTTTGGGGCAAATGGCCTAGCAGTACTAATAGGCCTAGCAGTACTAACAGTATGCACTGCTCTTTTCCCATTTGGCCTAACAGGATTAACCAAACCTATCCTAGTTAGTACTCTTGATGGGACAAAAGTTCTTCTTGCTTGAGGGTAATTCAATTTATTTGAAAAATTTTAGTGATTTACCCTTTTAACATTATCCCATACTAGTTTGACCACCCTTTGACCAGTATTGACCATAGTTTTCAGCTTAGGTTCTGGACACTTTTTGGCATAAAAATCACAATCTTTGACCAAATGGTCAGTACTCTTACAGACAAAGCAAGCTTTTATTTTCTTAAATCCAATTCCTTATTTCTGAGAAATTTTATCAACTTGAGTTTTAACTGTTTGAGTCTCATTAGTCTTAACAGGACTAACTGTGTTTACTTCAGACACATCATCTGAGTACCAATCCTCAATGATGACTTTGTCTCTGTTAATCTTTGGTTTAGGCACAACTAATTCATGGACTGACATAGGTTTTTTTTTTTGTTTTACTTCATTTGTTTCACCTACAGTCTCACTAGTTTTATATTTACTAGTATCAGTATTAAGCTTAGTTATTTTTGACTCAATGATTTTCTTTCTAATGGCATATTCATCTAAACCTGCAAATGATATGTCAGCTCTTGGGGTTAGAAAGTTCCCTGTTTTGGAGGGGAACAGCTGATACCATGCTGCTTTGGAGATACCTATCATTTGCTGGTGTGATTTCTTCACACTTGATCTAACTCTCAAAATACACTCATACTATCTCTCTATCAGTTTCAGTACTTGTTACTATTTCATCCAATTTGTGCCATTCCTAAACCATTTTTATCTTAGCACTCATTTGACTTGTTGAGTAATTTATTAAGACCTTGAAGATTTTCCCATTTTTTATCTTACTTTTAATCAACTCTTTCCTTAACAACTTTTTCTAGGTTCTATTTTAAGGTTGTCGTTTTTTACTTCTCTGCATTATAAGCTCATAGTTTTGGAAACTCATATTTATACCCAGCAGTTCATTCTTTTCATGTCCAAGGAATTCTGGATTTAGAGATCTCAAGGCTAACTCATAACCTGATTTTAGTCTGGGCTATGCTTTGTTTTTTCTCTTTCGCTATCAAAGTTCTTTTGTACGTTTTATAAGATTTAAGACATTGTTTTAGAACAGTTTTTGTACCTCTTTGTCAAAAGAACTTGATGAGCTTGAGAGGAGATGGCCATTAAAGAATTATTAAACTGAGTTATCAAAATCATTACTCCAGTATAGCCTTCCCAGACCATCTTGAGCCACAGTGCTTGTGATGATGGTTCACTTTGTTGTGCATTCCTCTGCATATCACCATAAGATATTTCCCTTTGTTTCCTTCCTGACTTTGCTTTCTTTGCAAAAGTGCCATTTCCTGTAACAGTTGTAGAACTTACTTTTGACTTATCAATGTACAGGTTGTTTTCTTTGAAATCCAAGTTCCTTCCTGGTCTTTGAATGAATCTCTGCACCCTAACAGTCAACATGGCTACTTGCCATCTAATATCCAATTCTTCCAAGTCATCTTGATCAATCTGCTGCAAATCCTCATTATCAAGTGGAGGACTGGTTGTCTGTTATGCAAAGAAAGAGCACACTACTTCATCAGCACCTGGAGTAGATGAAACCTGACTTGATGAATTAGTTCTTCCAGCAGTATTAACTCCAAAATTTCCACTGGCAGTACTAACTTCATTAGTGCTGCTAGTATTCTCAGAAGAAAGAAAAGCCAAGTTCTGAGAATTAGATGTGGAACTTGAAGAACTTTTCATCTCATCTTCATAGACCCCAAGGTTGTTGTAGAGATCATCAATATCAGTCTGGTCTATGTCTGGCTTATTTCTCATGATTAAAGCAATTTGACTCCATGAAGGAGGAAGACTTCTTAGGAACTTTTGGTTGATATCTTCCTTTGATACTGGAGCAGCATGAACCTCCAATTGACTTATGAGTTTTTGGAACCTATCATAAGCCTTATCCAGACTTTCATTTGGTGCAGTGGTAAAGTTTTCAAACTGATGTTTTAAAACATTCCTCTGCATCTTTTTGGATTCATCATTTCCTCCAAACCTTGATTTGATTGCAGCCCAGAGAGATTTAGCATCTGGAACATTATGAAACTTAAGGAGATATTCATCAGGTATTGCTAACAGCAAGATGCTCTTAACTCTTTCCTGATTCCTTTTGGCAGTCAGTTGTTTGGCAGTCTTAGGAGCAGGAGGACCAGATTGTTCTCCTGCTGGTGCAGCCTCTTCTTGGAGATCTCCATCGACAATTATATCCCATAGGTTATGATCTGTGTGGCAGATATATTGTCGCATTCTCATGCTCCAAATATCATATTCTCCCTTCTTGATGATAGGGATTTTCATTGCTGTTATAGTTGGTGGAGGAGAGTCTTGTTCTGTCATCTTCCTGGTTTGATTGTAAATCTGCTTCAAATAATGGAGTTCTTCTTATTCAGAGTTTCCACACAAGCTCTGATACCACTTGTTGGATCCCTTACTGAATAGATCTTGAACCTTTAGCTTGCAAAGGGTTTGTTACTTTAGATAAATCCAAAGCAACAATAATGAAACACTGATTGAACACTATTGATTATGCGGAAACTAATCAACAATGCTAAGAAGAACAGTATTAAGAAAACACAAGAGATCTTCTATCAAACTCACACTTTATATTATAACTTGAATCGTACTAGGTTACAAGCTATGATTGCTAATTGATCTCTATTGATCTATATCTATTAACTATGCCTAGGGTTCCTTTTATACACCAAGGAAAACCCTAATAGGCTTACAAAACGCGTGAGGAGATAATGCATATCTATTCCTAATTTAAATCATACATATCTCCTAACAACACTAACTATTAAATGCTAGCAGCACTAACTTACTACTAACAGCACTAACTATACTAGCAGTACTAATAATGTACTGGCAGTACTAACTATACTCTAACAGTACTAAAGACTTAGTCTATTTTCTTTAATCTTTCTCAGCAGCACTAAATCTTCACTAGCAGCACCAATGTTGAACCAGCAGCAGTAAGTTGTAAAGTCTTCTAAAACCCTACAGAATGAATTGAGTGATTTCATTTGCTATTTCGTAAGGTGTTTGGTTGTCCACTAGTAATTGAATAAAAACAGTTAAAGAAAAAATCCTAGACATTCGTTTGGGATACGTTTTCATAAATTAAATCTAAAGTCTACTTGAGGACAAGCAGGATTTAAGTGGGGGGATATTTGATGACATCAAATAATGTCTAATTATTGGCATCATTTATCTCATTTATATTACTTGTTTTATATTATTTTATGTAAGATTTGATACATAATTGCTCATCTTTATATATTGAAGTTATTATCTAGCAATTGGGAATAGATGGAGAAAAGAGCGTGTTTTGGAGCGTAAATGAAAATGTTCAAGAAAGTCTACTGAATCTGAAGAATATGACGTATCATTCTAGACAGATACCCCGTATCCCAAGACTTAGACGAATTCAAGACCATTGCCTGACTTTGAAGAATACGCCGTATCCACATCAGCAGATACGTCGTATATGAAACTTTGGTCAACACTCAAAGCAAGCACGTTTTACTCTTAATACGCCGTATCCAGAAGCATCTATACGCCGTATTGGTTGGCGGTTGAAGATTATTCCAGAATACAATAATCGTGGAGCCCACGCTGAAGACCCTCAATACGCCGTATCGGATCCCTCCAATATGGCGTATCGACATAATTTCCAAACTTATAAATAGAAAACTTAACATTCAGTTTTCGGTGTGCAATAGAAGCTTTTAACCACCAAGTACGATTCTCAGATGATTTTAGAAGACGAGAAGGTCCAACAAGTACATTAATTCCATAGGAAAACTCTTGTAATCATTATATTTCGTAATAATCATTCGGTTAGCATATCGTTCTTTATGAATTCTACTTTAATCATTCTGAATATGATACTGTGTATTGATACAAAGATTACGGGCTAATACCTATAGGTATTATCCAAGTTTATGATAATTTGATGTTTTGATTTGTTTATATTGATATTTTACTCTTTCGTTGCATGTTAATTATGTTTATCACTTCATACCCATTTATTGCTTGATTATGTTTTCATCTATCATTCAACTGGATCTAGGATTACAAATAAAGCGTTGTAACTTAATCATTATTTGGGTTGTAGGCTAGATTCCAAGATAGATACTACATACAGCTTATCTAAATATCTGGATCAATAGGATTACAAATAAAATCTTGGTTCTACCTTTGGTTAAGTGAATGGTAGACAAAGGCAACTTAGGACTACTAATGACATCAAAGAACGTCACCTTTATAGCATCATTTATCCCATGTAAATTACCCATTTTGTATAATTATTGCGAGAATTGGTACTTAATCGTTTATATTTGAGATTTGCAGTAATTATGGAGTACTTTGTGAAGATTAGCTAAAAGGCACGCATTCTGGAGCATAAACGAAGAGTTTGAGAAAGTCTAATGATATGGCAGCAAATACGCCTTATTATTCTAGACCTATACGACGTATCCAAGACTTGAGGAACTAAAAGACCATTGCCTGACTTTGAAGAATAAGTCGTACCCACATCAACGATACGCCGTATATAATACTTTGGTCTACGAAGAAGAACCAATTGGTTTTACATCAATACGTCGTATCCATCAAGAAGATATGGCGTATTCGTGCCTACACTTCACAAATAACCACAAAAGATTGAAGACCCAATACGCCGTATCCTGAAGACTTAATACGCCGTATCGAAGGTCAAACATTAGAAGATTCTGAAAGATATCAATCGTGGTCCTTACTCCAAGAAATCCCCAATACCTCGTATCCCGCATCGCTCGATATGGCGTATCGATCAATTTCCAAAGTCTATAAATACAAAACCCTAAACTCAGTTTTATGTATGCAAGTAAAGCGCTAGACCGCCAAGTCGACTAAGTAGACGAATAAAGGAGCATAGAAGGTCAGAAAAGAGCCTCAAGATCATAGAAAAACTCTTGTAATCTTCGTACAACCAAATACGCATTTGGTTAAGGTTTCTTTTCTTTAATCGTTCATATATGAAACCATGTGTATTTTTACAATGACTAAAGGTATCAGCCATGTTTATGAAGGTTTAATGTTTGGTTTGTTTATATCGATTGCTTAATTTATCGTTGATTGTTGATTATGTTTACCAATTTATACTTGTTTATGTGCTTAAGTATGCGACCTATCATTCAACTGGGTCTAGTCCTACATATTTAATGCGCTGAAACTTCGATGTTGTTTGGGCGTAGGCTAAGAGTCCGGGATAGCTCTCTATACCTGTGATTTGTATATCTAGAATAACAGGATCACAAATATTAACCTATCTTTACCATTGTGATAAAGGAATAAGTTGTTTTAGCAGGTGACCTAGTATAACATTTTGATTCCCTTAGTAAAGACTCGAACAGTGGACTACTAGTATATAAAGAGCCATTAAGCATTAAGTAGGTAAAGTCTCGATGAGCTAGGGTTAATAAGATCACCATTATTAATCTCCTAAGATATATTATAATTAACGAAAAGGATGCTTTATGCGGATGCGTTTAATTGTGATAGAATTAGTGTGTCTAGGTTTTAGGAAGAAGTACCGCCTAAATCTATAAATGATATGACACCTCGAGATAAGCACTCATTGCACTAAATAAACAAACATGTGTTTTATCAGATTATTCATGGTTGATATGTTTTCCTTATATTAGTGTTTGACCACTCCTCTATCGTTTGTTCATCTTCTTGTGTGTGTTTATTTCTTTACTTGTCATCAAAATCCCTAGGTTAGATAACCCAAATTGTGCCAGTCTCTCAGACTGAAACCCTCCTTTTATCATTAGTTTAGGTTTAACTTAGGTTTAACATAAATTAGAACTAACATAGATAACTAAAATACTAGTAGACTTACGAATTAATGCTCTCGCTCTTAGTGAGCGACACCCTACTTACCAACGAAGCTACATCTGACCGGGTACATTGCCCGTTAGTGTTGTTTTAGGTATAGTCGGCTAAAAATAAATGTAAAACTTGATAGTAAATTATACCTACACACAATGACACATCAACTACAAATAACGTTCTGTTTCCTTGGGTAGTTCAGTAGATTGTAGACTACCAGTATATAGATAACAATTGGGCATAAGTTGGTAAAGCCTCGATGAGCTAGGTTTTAATATTGTCACCTAGATAGATTATAATTGACGGTGTGAACTTTATGCGGGTTTGGTTGATTGTGACAGGATCAACCATAATATAAACCTAGAGTCTAGGGAGAAATATGGAATGATATACCACCAACGGAAGTAGTACAATCATTGCACGAATAGATAATTCGTACATCTTATTTGAATAAACTTGGTTAATACGTTTTCCTTACATAGGTGCTTGACCCCTTCTTTATCGTTTGTTTATCTACTTGTGTGTGTTACTTGTCTAATTTATTGCCATATTAGTTTAGATTAAACCAAAACACGTGTCGGTCTCTCAGGCAGAACCCCACCCCCTTTTGCGTTAGTTTATGTTTAATTAGGATTAATTAGAACTAACATTAGATAACTAGAATACTAGTAAATTGAAGTATTAACGCTCAGACTTAGTGATCGACACCCTACTTACCAACGAACTTACAATCGATCGGGTACAATGCCCGTTAGTGTTAGTTAATAGGTAAAGTCGGAAAAATAATTTGCTGCCATTTTTTTTTAAATTAGACTAAAACATGATAATGAAAAGTAATAGCGTAAAAAAATCACAAACATCAGTTTTGAGTTAAAAAAAACTATCAGGGGCTAGATAAAATATCACAATCGCTACATAACATGAAATCATTTTATGTCGTCCGATTTTTTGAAATCCTTGTGTTTTCAAATTCACTTTTACAGGAGGATCAAAACATAGCCACAAATCCGCAAACACCATACAAACTAAAAGAAAAGTTCTAAAGCAAGAACTCAAACACAAATCGCAGCATATCATACAAAATCAACTAGTATGATCAAATATCAGAATTATTACAAAAAGATGACAATGCAAACTATTAGCGAAAAAATCGAATACGTACCTATCTTGCAACCACTATGTACACTCGAAACTTTTCTTTGTTTTGTCTTTTGATTTGTGCTAATTTTCCAAGGAAAGAACAAACAACGGAAATAATTTATTTAACATACAAAATCTAAATATCAAGACATCACATCCAAAATAAATTTTGAGCAGACTCTACCCAATAAAAAAACTAGAAACTACATTTTATACAACTACGCACAATGTTCAAAAACAAACAATGAAACTTATAAACACGAATCAACACTCATGAACATATATTTATTTTTTGCATCCCCAAAATAGCCAAGTTTCTATATGCAGAGCACATAATCAGCACTCATGAATACATATTTATTTTGCGCGACCAAAAAATAGTTTATATCACTTAACAAATAAGAAGTTATCACTTCAACTTATACAAATCATATAAAGTAAGCACTTGTGACCACATTTAAGCAAAATTTTATACATAATAACTCATGTTTAAACAATAGCAGTTTACTTTTAAATGCAAACCAAGTCCTAGCTGGTAAATCACAAAATTAAAACGGCACAATGTAGGCAACACAAAATCGGCATAAAATTTCCAAATATTATATTTTTAGATTAACTTTTACGGCATGACAAACTCACAGCCACAAATTCAGTATCACCATAAAAACTAAAAAAATGGTTTCAAAATACAAATAGTAGAAAACAAATCACAAATTGCAACATACGATACAAAATCAACTATCACGATCACATATCAAGATTATTACAAATATCAGACGATGCAAACTATCAACATTTAAAATTAAATACGTACCAATGCTGTAACCTATATGTACGCCGATAACTTTTCCTTTTTCTTGCACTCTTCATAAATTTCCAACACCGACAACAACAAAAGTAAGCTAAAATTAAGAATCCAAATATAAGAACACATTCAAAATAACTTTTGGAATTCAATAAACGCCCTAGAAATTACATTTTATACAACCACGCACAATGCTACAAAACAAAAATTAGTTTCCATATGGAGTGCATGAAATGATGATAATGGCTTATCAGAACTTAGCAGCTTCATATACAACGGAATAACTTTGCGAATACCAATGGCTTATTAGAATCTATGAGCTTCATATATGACAAAAAAAAATTTGCAAATAACAAGTGCAAGGCAGTTATATAAATCGATTTTGTTTCTGAAAAATTACATATTAATGGCAAACCAAGTAATCTTAGAAACTGAATGATTAAACGATTATAATAAAATAAACCCAAAACATGAATAACCGCAAAATGCAACAACTACAGCCAAATAGCAGCTACAAATGCATACAAAATTACAACATACAAACACCTTGATTTAAAATTCAATAATAAACACAAACCACAACAATACCTCTAACTACTTTTTTGGCTAACAATCGTAATATGCATGGCATGATAGGTGTTTAATCATCATTACGACCCAAACCTTATAACAATTATAACATAAAAAGTCTAAAATACAACATGCAACAACTTTAGGTCACGAATCATCATTATGTCAGCCATAAGCACATCTTTCGATCATCATTAAGACCAAAACCATTAGATACGAAATGCTTACCAATCATATGACAATAATAGTTTCTTTTGGATCACTAAATTACCCAAACCACTAAACGATCACAACTCCTTCAAATATAGCCCGAATTATCTAAACATATGTGTGAGAAAAAATCAATCGCCACACTACTCTAATGACTGTAAATGACTAATGGAGAGAAAATGGTAGATAAGGCACTAACGAAGAGTATTGAGTAAGCTTCATGCATAGAATGTAATGCAACTGGGTCACCGAACAATCCAACTACATACAACCCACAAAGAAACATGGCCTAAACAATACCCACTAATATACCAAGTAATCCAAAACTACATCATTAATAGCCAATCGTCGGCGTACGCACGCCTAAAGTATAATAGGTTAATTTTTTGTGCTTTGGCTATTATTACTCTTTAGTTAAAAAAAACTCTCTCAAAACCTTTGATTGTTAATTGCTTTAAAATAAGAGTTAATTACATGTTTGGTCCTTATGGCTATGGCCAAATTGCATGTCTCGTCCTATTGCATCGATAATTACACCAGTAGTCCTTGTGGTTGACCAAAATGAGTTGACCAGCCCTTTGACCATATGAAATGACTAATATATCCTCGACTTCTTCTCAGATTATGTTTCAGTAAACCAAAGGGACCATTTATGTAACAAATTTATTTATTTTTTCAATTTTTTTTCTCTCTCCATCTTCATCTTCATACTACCACCATCCACCACTCCCACCATCGTTGGCCACCTTCGCAAACCCTAAAATCAACACCAACATGAAATCGTCACTAGTTTATAATTAATTATTAACAACCACTTGCAGGGGAAGATCACCCAAATAACCTTTAAAATCTACTATTTCGTAATGTTCCTCTCGACTTCTTGCTAGTTTTAATACAAATGCCATTAAAAAATAAAATCAAACAGGGTTAAAGCAAAGCATGCTAGCAAGTAGCAAATATACAAAGTTTCATCAAGGAAAGGCTCATTGACCTAACATACAATACATTTCGACTTATAAACTAATGGTTACCAAATTATTTGCCTAGTTTTTACCTAAGTTTTTTTATTTGCCTAGCATAGTCAGATACTTACATGAACTAGGAAAACTACAAAGCTCACTTAGAAAATGGTTTCATGATCTCACTTGGCCTCATGCAATGATTCTATTCTTTTAACTTCACCATTTTTTTTTTTGTTTTTATATCATGATCATAAGCTCGTCTCGTATCTAAGGACATGTTGGCTTTGCATTCTATGTTTAGATTAGCTCGACATTAGGGTATAAAAAAAACAAGCCATGGTTTAGCAAGTGGAAGCCCACATTAGAGCCACGAGACGTCATAAAAAGATGTACATTAAATTGTGTTGATTTTTGCAAAAAAGTGGAATAACGATAGCGCTTGAGCATACCAACATACTTAGTTTGAGTTGCATATATTTTTGTTAGAGCTTATTCATGTGTAAGAAGTGTGTCTAAACCATGTAAACCTTGTTGAATGACAGTTTTTGATTGTTTAAGATGCCCATTTACGTTTGTTGAAGCTACTTTTTTATGGATGTCCACCTAATTTGGCAAGTAGTCGGCTTTGTTTAAGTATGCGTTTATGAGATTAAACACATTATATGATTTGTGCATTGTTAAATCTAATACTACATGTAACCAACCAACCAACTAAACCACCAACTTATTTTTGTTTTATTTATCTGCATTATCTGTATTTTTTATTTTTTTTACTTCTAATTCATAAAGTCTTATCAATTTATCGGTCATGTAATCAGTATAAAGGAGACTGATGAAGTCAACATGATCATTTGGAATAATTTGGTTTTGTTATACTAATCTCATTGAATTAAGTTTCAAAGCAACATATATTGCTAAGGATTAAATGCGTTTATTTAGGAATAATCACTATTACATCGCTAGCTTTCTATAGTGATATATATGTCTTAACGTAAGTATAGGTCATCCATCTTCAAAGTATATACTCAATCTTATTGAGTCAAAATAAATGTATGATCCAATTCGAAACATAGTTTATGATAATGATTAGTTGGGGATATCGTATTGTTATTTTATCTATCAATTTTTCTAGCATAAACTTACAGTGGGAGGGTTTAGCTAATTACTGTATAAACTAATTTATGATATACCAGGATCTCCTTACATACCAAGGGACAAATCATCACCATCCATTTGAGTTTGATCTAATGGTGATGATTAATTTAAGATTTAATTGCTATTTTCTTGTCATAAACCATTTCTTTTTTATTTCTTTATTTTATTATTCATTTATTTGTTTCAATCCGTACCACTAAAACACACGATCACAGTCACACCATCATACCTCACCTACCATCATCATCTCCCAAACGCCTCTGCCATGTCATCAAAGCACCACAACCGTTGGATCAGATGTATAATGAAGATGAATTGTTGTTGATAATCCTTTGTGTCAGAATGAAAAGGTAATTGAGACGGTGTTTGATGGGATAGTGAGGAGATGTGATGATCGGAATACTAGGAGCGTGTTTGCTTGAAGCTGCTAATCGATCTGCTAGGAGATGTTCGTCCGGTCATAACGGTGTCGTTTGGCCGTTATCTCATGGTTTTAACTATTAAGGTATAAATTAATTATATTTTTTATTATGTGAATTTTTATTTGATTAATGTGAATTTATGTGATACTTATATAATTTCAAATTTATGATGATTTGTTGTTGTTGTTTATTTTGAGCGCAATTGGTTTATATCTATCGGATTATTTTTGTTTATTTTAAGCTTAATGCGTTTCATTTAGAAACTTAGATTGTAGCTCTAGATGCTTATGTTGTTACGAAGTAGTTTTTTCTAGTTCTTTGCGTGTTTTTTGAGAATTAGGATAGCGAAGACGGATGTAATGGATTAGAATATGTTGAGG
The DNA here is from genome assembly GCA_026074375.1 of Tanacetum coccineum. Lineage (NCBI taxonomy): Eukaryota > Viridiplantae > Streptophyta > Magnoliopsida > Asterales > Asteraceae > Tanacetum > Tanacetum coccineum. Next base: position 48,668 of record BQNB010017167.1, read on the forward strand.
CGAACTTCCTCATTTGAATGAATTTTAATAACTCCCCTAGTGCTTCTCTTGAAGTTAGATTTTTTAAATTACATTGATAGAGATGCTACTAGAGTACAATGAACAGCAGGCATTTATTATACGAGTAATGTTTATCCTTTTAAACATCCTTGACAAATTAGTGTATTGTTAGAGACAGTAAGTATAAGGGCGTATAATGCATGTGGAGTAGACCGACCTTGTTTTAGACCTTTGTTAAGCTGCTGTTAGCATGTTAAGAGGATTTTTGGACAAAGCACACATATCATATGTGTCATTCGACATTTAGCATTCATTCTTTATTCCTTTTCAACTTACAGCTGGAAAAAGTTGAAATGGTAAATTTATAGCATCAATTTGTTTTGTAGGAAACAGTTTTTTATGTAATAAAATGTAGTAGTATACTAGTATATATAAGTTTTTTGCTCTGTAATTAGTAGAACACCATTCAATCGCTTGAACTGAACTCTGAACTCTAAGTGTTGAATGAGAGGATTGCTTACGAAACTTACATTCAAGTATATATATGTATCTCTCTGTAATTGCGTAAATATACACCTGAAAGAGGTGTTGTATTATCTCGCTTATTGTGTCAGATTGATCTACCATGGTTCGCTTGTGGCTCTCTTTAAAGACATACTTGTATACTATAAAAAAAGTTTTTTAACTTCATTTTTGTTAAGTTATTATGCTCGCACTCTAAAAACTACCTTGTTATCTATAAAAGTCGCATTTTTAACATTGCATGACAACTTTGTGTGAGCATCTCACATTTTAGTACTTGTACTTGAATTAGAAACTTGCTTCGGGTAAGTTGATCTTCCTGCTACTTCTTATAGTAATTATCACATCAAGATTTACATCAAATAATTTTATGTTTTCAGACAACATTCAGTTGATACATACCCAGATTACCAGTACTTGGGCTCACGTGTACGAGTAGATAGGACTGTTGGACTACTATTATTTTGAACGTGCTCTTGTAGGAACATATGCTCAACCAGAACGTGTGTATTCTATATCACTTGTTGGCAACCGTGTAGTGGTTACAACTGCTGGACGTCATGTTAATGTCTATGATTTAAGGAATATGTCTCAGCCTAAACAACGAAGGGAATCCTCATTAAAATATCAAACTAGATGTGTAAGATGTTATCCTAACGGAACAGGTTTGCTTCTCATCTTTTACTAAACAATATATAATCTTATACCTTCTTATTCTAATTGAGCCAAATATGATATTTTTCAGGTTATGCGCTTAGCTCTATGGAAGGTCGTGTTGTGATGGAGTTTTTTGAGCTTACTGAGGCCGGTCAATCCAAAAAGTAAGCACCTTGGAAATAGAGTTAACCTCTTAGTCACTTTTGCTTCTCGTTTCTTTCTATATATTGATGTCTTATGACTTTCTCAGATACGCGTTCAAGTGTCATAGGAAATATGAAGCTGGAAGAGACATTGTATACCCTGTAAACGCCATTGCTTTTCATCTGATGTAAGCTCTTTGTATTTGTTATAGCAAGTATTTTTTTTGTAATACAACCATTTAAAAAATCATTAACTATGCAGCTATGGGACATTTACAACATGTGGTTGTGACAGTTTTGTGAACTTATGGGATGGAAACAACAAGAAGAGGCTATATCAGGTTCATATCTGCATTCTCTGTCCTTGATTTAAATTACTTTTCGTTTTCACTTAACAATTCAGGATCATGATCTATCTTCAGTATCCAAAGTACCCGACAAGTTTTGCTGCCTTGTCATTCAGTAAAGATGGTCGATTATTGGCAGTTGCATCCAATAATACATATGAAGAGGGAGAGATACCTTGATATTTCCTTTAATTATCTTGCAGACCTTTATATTAGAGTATTTGTGTGTGCATAGTCACATAGACTTTAGTACTAACTGTTGTATCTGGTTTTACAGTCATGAACCAGATGCCATATTTGTGCATAGCGTGAATGAGGTCGAAGTGAAGCCAAATCCTAGAAGTTAGGGATAGGCGAGCAAACAGTGAGAAATAAATGGATTTGGGTTGGTCGTATGGAAATCAGCTAATCGACAATCACGTTAATCGTTGTGTTCTTGTGGTTATATACTTCTTCACTTCCTGCTTTTTGTATAGTATCTGACTTTTTGTGTGTGTTCTCCAAATTCGGATAAAGTGGATGGCTTAAAAGTGAATCCTTGGTATCTAAGGAATTGTATATTTGCGAAGTTGAATTGACTTTTACCATCCTGTAGGAGTATGCTCTAATATTGACTCCATAAATGATTCTATATAAATTTTATGATGCACAGTTACACACTCCAAGTCTCTAAGTATAAAAATGTTTTGAAAGAGATATATATAGTTGCAGTAATTGAAGTGCGTACTTGATTACATTTTTCTGACAATTGCCCTTAAATGTTCGACTACCTAATACATTTAAAATGACAAAATATATACCTTGAATAGTATACAAGCAACTAATTTAACTTGTATACCAACAATATAAAATGAAACTTTGTTTAAAAGTTTTGTACTCTTATTAGAGGTCAGGGTACAGTGTGCCACGGCTTGAGCCGTGGCCAAAAACGTGAAATGAATCATAACCCAAGTGGCGTTTTCGGGTCTCGCGTCGTTATCCCCAGCCCAAATGGTCATGGAAAACGCGACGCGAAAACACGAAACGCTGTACCGCGTTTCGCGTTTTCGCGTATTTGTTTTTTAAGTTAATGTTATGTTTTATTTTTATTAATGAAATTTTAATTTTAAGTTTAATAAAGTTTTTTTTATATATATAAATGAAAAAAAGTGAGAAAAGTGGGGTCTCCATAACACCAATTTTTTTTGTGTTGACTAGGGAGGGTGTTTTTGGTGTTATGAGGTGTTTTAGTGTTATGTGAAAAGGTGGTGATGTGTCATAATTTTTTCCCCACGGCACCAACTGTACCTTGTGCTCTTAGATTTTTTTAACATTAATCAATGTTATCTATTATTTGTGATATTATACTGTTAGTAGGAATAAATGGTAAGTCTTTTTAGGCGAATTCTTATTTTGTTCAAAAGCAATGCTAATTTAATGCAACACTTATTTGAATTTGAGAATACGTCAAAATTTCTATTTTTATACTTTGCTTCCCTTTTATTTATTTTGATAATTGTAAGTAACACTTGTTTGAATTTGAGAATACATTAAATTTCTATTTTCATAGTTTGCTTCCTTTTTTATTCATTTTGATATACGTAAGTAACACTTGTTTATCTCTTGTGATATAACAACGTAAGGAAGATGAAGAGTATTTAAATTGTAATATCACTGCTGATAAATATAACCTTTATCAACTAAGATTCACCTGTGACTTAATAATTATTAACTCTGACATTGTAATATCATAAATGATAAATAAATGTAAACCTTTATTAACTAATTCACCCGTGGCTTAACACTTATTACTACCGACATTGAAATATCACCAGTGAATACGTGATAAACAAATAATAATAAAATCTCATGTGATAAAGCAATATAATGTGGCATTAATTATGATATTCCACATATGATTAATATCATAGGTGATAAAGCAATATAATGTGACACTAATTGTGGTTATGTTTGAAATTCATAACATATAATCAATGTTATCTATCACTTGTTATATTATACTGTTAGTAGGATTAAAAGGGTTAAGCCTTTTTAGACGAATTCTTATTTTGCTCAAAAATAATGCAAACACTTGTTTGATTTTAAGACTATGTCAAGTTTCTATTTTCATAGTTTGCTTCATTTTTAAAATGTAACACTAATTCTGGTATTTTACATATGAGTAATATCACAAGTGATAAGCAATAAAATGAGCAAAAGTAAACATCATTCATGTCTGGCTATATCACCTGAGATATTACTCTAAATTGACTAATTTCACATTGTATTACTTTATCACCTGAGATATTACTCTAAAGTAACTAAGACAGACAATTTAAATATTTTTTTAACTTTTATCCAATGTTATATCACAAGTGATAAAAAAGTGTCACTTACAAATACCAAAATGGATAAAAAGAAAGCAAACTATAATAATAAAAACTCGACGTATTCTCAAAACCAAACAAGTGTTGCATTAATTTATATGACATGTCTAATATCACTTGTGATATTTCAAAAACAAACAAGCATACTTTTTAACCTTTTAATATCACGAGTGATATTTCAATGGATCAATCCTTCTTCGAGATTTAGAATATTGTTTTAATACGCTTGGTTTCTGTAATATTTGTTTTTATTTATCAAAAAACGTATGTATATATCCGTTTATAAGAGATTTATAACTATCATATTTGCATTTCTATATACGCCAATGAATCACCTTTGAATTTCAACACCGTTCATTTATTTTCATGTATGCATCCTTCGCGAACGAAGTGGAATCTTTAACACAACAGTGCTAGATTGAACCTATAGTCACAATCAAACAAAAATAAATTACTCCGCATTAACTAAGCTTTTTAAACCATTTTTACTTAATCAACTAAATATTCAATTAATATGTTATTAAGCACTGCTGCTTAGGTTTCTTAGCATCTGTCTTCTTGTCATTAGACTTTTTTGTCTCAACTTTATATCTAAATGTATGTTTTTTTTACTTGAGGTGATACTATCTCATCTTTATTGTTGCCAGCCATATCCACATTCACACTTTCCACACCTGCAATATATCACACAATTGTTAATGTACATAAATTTATGCATGTACTACTCACTTTTGATATCCCATGATACTGCAGAACATGTCCTTAATTTCCCCATATTTATTATATAACCCCCCCCCCCCCATCCCCCCCCCCCCCCCCCCCCCCCCCCCCATTTTTTCCCCCCCCCCCCCCCCCCCCCCACCCCCCCCCCCCACATTCCTTTTTTACATTAAATTTATGCATGTCGTTACATGGGCTAATCTTTTATAGGAAATTAATCTTTTACAAAAACCAGAAAATTGTACTACTCACTTTTGATATCCCATGATACCGCAGACCAGGTCCTTTTAAAGTATTTTAGAGGTCAAAGAACATCTTCACACTGACCTGAGCAACATATTTGAATGATATAAAGTTAAGAGCGTTTCCAAAAGCAAAAACAGTATTCCTGCAAAACGGATCAAAATAGTATCAATATGGCACATAACTTACCAGAAAAAGTAACAGTTTAAAACAAAAACACCAAAAACTGTCACTTCACCCTTCACCGATTCTCCAAGACTGGAACCTTATAATAGGCCTAAGTATCGTCTTTCACAATTATATAGTTCACTTAATGCTCAGATAGAAATTTGAGAGGAGCTATGACTATATGTTCTTTCTACTTTATTTCTTGAAAGTTCGTCCATTTTGACTAATCAGTTAAATAAACATGCCTATAAAAGGTACAAACTACAGATTCTTGTACCACTTGGGTCAGTGCCTGAGAGGTAATTAGTCCAAATCACTCATAACATCGCCTAGTTGCCATTTGAGATACACAAAATTTTATTTAAATTAAAATTTTATTTTGCTCAAATAGTAATTCTATGATATTTTGATCACTATCCTTACTTCCTAATAGATTTGTTTAACTGGTCACTGTGCCTCGTGCTCCAAACATACTATCCTCACAAGTTGTGTAACAAACCAGTATAGACAAGGACCTAGTAACTTCTAAGCACAATTGACTTATAAACAGCCCACCTAAATTGTCAATCTTATCCATAATTAACATTTTCTCCTGTACTTTATTATAAAAAATGAAAGCACCAATTAACTCCTCCTATCATATAATTCTATACATATATATCATTTACTTTTCAAATGGTCCAGTTCACCAATTAGTTGCTAATCAGGTATGCCAAGCAAGATAAAACAAGTGAAAAACAATTAGCTAATCAAAATGTTATAGACGTAAGTCATGACTTGACTTTTGTTAAACTATTTGAAAAGTGGTCCTTCAAGATCTAGTTTCTTACAGAAAATCCAGATGAACACTTAAATCTAGTTTCTTACAAAAATAAACTACTGAGTATGCTTCTATAATCAACGTTCATATCCCCTAAGTACCACCTTAGATTTGCCGACATAAGACTATGGCTTAACTATGAATATGATCAACACTACTAGTGCAAAAAGCAACATTACGTTAGAAACTCAACTAAAACTTCCTACACGCAACAACCAAAACATAAACAGCAAACTCATTCTCGCAAACAACTAATCATTGATACATTCGTCCATACTAGAAACAACTCTACTTCCTAATTCCTATAACCATATCAAGTAGTCCTTTCCACACTATCGTCAATCGTCTAACATAAACAATGATTTGTTATCCTACACCAAAAAGCTTTTTAGTTGATAACTTAATTATTACATCAACTTGATTATAAAATCATGACCCAACTTAATTAATCAACTCGGATTATTAGGATTTACTATCAAAAACTTAATACCACAATTACTGGTACATTATATATCACTAATTATTCACAAATATCATAAAAACATAAAGAAAATTCAAGAATATCACAAAAATACTTAAATAACAACAAACTACGGATCTATATTTTCGTACCATCATCGGCGTTCTGAATCGGTTCGTTTTGAACCGATTTTTTTCAGGATCGGTTGATTTACTTGTTCCTTGTTGCATTTTTGTGATTTGCACGGTTAATTTGTACAGATTTTTGGATTTTTTTTGTTAGGGTTTGATGTGTAGAGAGAGAGAATGTGTTTGATGTGTGTGTTGTGTCCGACGTGAAATTGGGGGTAGTTGGGGTGGTTAACATATTTACATTTTTAGTTCCTCGGTCATGTTTCAAAATTTGGCAAGAATGGCCCTTTCGTGTTTTTTTTTCTTTGATCTGGTCGTACGTAATCAACGGCTCAGAAGTGTCCCTCAGTATGTGGGAGAAAAGGGGTATGCAAAATAATTTAACTCTTATTTTTAGCTTCTTGAGTTTTCCTCTATTTAATTCTTTGTATTTTCTCTTGTATGGTTAGGCCCTCTATAGAGTTTGGTTGGGCTTCTTATTTGAAGTCATTTCCGTATATATAACATATCTTAGCCTTCAAAAAAAATTGAAGCCTTGTGATAAAAAAGAATCGCAAAAGTATAATTAATTAACAATTTTGTAGTAAATAATGTTAATGATTTAATTTTTCTTACATAAATGGTTTGGAACAAACTGCTTTTTGGTGTTGACCCTCCTCTAATAGCGGACATTTTTGATAGTGTGGTATCTAGTTCTTATAGTTGGTGTCGGTCTAGATGTACAAGATCTATTAGATAGGACGACCGGTATAAAACCCCTTATCTTATTTCCTTGTAATTTTCTAGCTCCTTGCTAGTTTTTATTTATAAATTGCCGTTCTAAAAAAACAATTAAAAATTGGAAATAAAAAAGAAAAATTTTGGTGTATCACTCTTCTTTTTACATTAAGTTGGTCATGATGGTGTTCTGAAAAGACATAGCTAATGCATCAGTGGTGTCCTTGGTCTTTTTGTGGTCATCATTACGCTTACATCGTGTTCTTAAGTTTTCTAGTAAAGAAAAGTAAAGTAAAAGGATGGACATATTTTCAGCCCAAATATATGAGAAAATACTTTACTTTAAAAATCAATCAAATTACACTACTTTTTCATTCATTTTCATTTTCTTTTCCTCTTAAGTGCTACTCAAGAACACAAATTAGATGTATTTCTTTTTACTTTATTTTCTTTTATTTATTAACTTATACTTAAGAACACAGTGTTAGCCTCAAGATTCACACCTCATTTTCAAACCAGGCGTCCAAACGCTCAGGAACGGCTTCATCTGTCTATTTACGATTTTTATGTGATTCTGATTTTTTTCTTCTTGAATTTTATAAAATTCTATTTAAACTCATCAAGTATTAATTATCACTCTATAAAGATATCTTTTTCTAATAAGAGTTTTGCTAAACTTTGGAGGTTAAGGTGTAGTTAATACGCACAAAATTTATTAATTAATCAGAAAATGTCATAAATACACATTCAAATATAGTAATTTATAAGTCCATTCAGTATGTATTTAATACATTTTCTTGTTAATTAAGAAAGTTTGTGTGTATTAAATGCACCTTAACCTCTGCCCGATAGGCAGAGTTTAGCAAACCTTTCTAATAAAATATATTCTTCAAAAAAAAATTGTTATATTTAGTATAGAAGTATAGAACATCATTATTTTCTTCAACCATAAAATATTACAAACACTTTAATTATACAAAGGTACGAATCTAATACTTAAGATTTTGGTTTTATTATCATTGGTTTCTATAAGATTGCAGGATTAATAATTGTTTACTCCTACGAGTTGTAGTTGAGGGGATCATGTGTCATTGTAACGTGGTTCCCCTGTTTAGAGGGCAAGCCAAGCACTTGGAAATGAAGCATGCCACCAATTTTTATTCTTGACTTTTTGCCTTTATTTAAATTTAACATTTATGACACTTAAACAGATAAAGATTCATTTGATATCAATCATCATGATTCATGACCTCTTGTTTGCCCTAGAATCACTCTTTTTTCTCCATTATCTCACATTTTTTAAAGGGAATCTCAAACAACAAAGTGGAAATAACGTACACATAACACTCATTCTACTTTCAACTTTGTTTAGTGTTTATCATTCAAGTTCAAAGATCTATGATGTATTGGTTTATAAAGTCAACTAGAACGATAAATATTTTAAAACCGTCCATTGCGACTTCTCAATGTAGCGCACATTCACTTATATAAATGAGGTTAAGAGTGAGAATCTTTTGATGATTAATATATATACTAGAGCTCTATTGAGGTATTGGCTTAGTGGCTAGAGTGGGATTTTCATTTTAAAAATGATAACTAAGGTTTGTCATTAAGATTTTGTCTTTCATATGTGTCATTTGTCTTCTAACGCGGATGTAACTCGCATTTCGACGTGGAGCGTGAGAGACTAACCTTGCAACAGACCGATAACCTAAGAACTATTTTCGTAAATTGCTTAAAAAAATAATTGAGTTAACGGTCGTTACTTAACGTTCGTTAAGTAACGACCGACCCAAAAGACTATTTTTGTAAATTCTTAAAAAAAAGAAAAGCAACGGCCGTCACTTAACAGCCGTTAAGTAACGACCGTTAGTACTGTACATGGGCCGGTAAATGAGCGGGGTGGTTTGCGGGTCGGGTAAACTGGCGGGTTTGTGTCGATCTTTCCGCTAATTGTTGGTTTATATAATTAGTCTTTCAAAAAATATACTGTTAGGCAGGCCTCGTTAATCGGTTTTTCCAAACAATAAATCGAAATAAATCACGTAACACTACAATTAAACCGAAAATGAAAACGTGACATTATCTTATATAGACATGAACATGGGGACAATAAAAGTTGAGATTATTGGCATCAAGTTTATAGGTACTATCAACTTTATTAGTTGGCATGATATTGAACATAATATTAGGCGTGACAACAATTTCTTATTTGGTAAAAAGATACACATAGAAAAGGATGGATGATTATTAGTTTCATGACAAGAAAAGGGAAGGGAAAGAGTACACTGTCATAAATGGTTGATATACAGAAACAGACAGACTTGCTAGCAAAGATGTTACTTTTACTTTAGGCAACAACAATTATTTGACCGTTGTGGTATCTAATCTTATTGCTCTGTCAATTCCTATCTTCACGGGCCATTGAGTGGTCCAGATAACCTGGTAGTATTATTATTTAATGAGTGGTCCCATTAGTACTTACTAAAAGTAAATAAAGTAATTTTAACAGTAAAAAAAAACAGTGTCATGATTGTGAAGCCTTTCTTGCAGTCAAAACATTGTCATCAAGTCTGCTCTAATTCGTTCAACTAAAAAAGGGGCGGAGAATTGCTACATCCACGTAAGATTTATAAAGACAAATCCACACAATGATGTGTCATGAAAACTATTGGTAGTATCTCTCATCATTTTTATTCTTTTCATATATATGCATCTACAAATCAACTTACACATCATTTTGTGGATTTTATTTTGTAAAACTTATGTGGATGTAGCATTCCTCAGGGGTGCCCCTAGTACTCCTGGCCCACTGCATAGTATCAAAAAGTACAAAAGATTCCTTTTGTATCATTTTTTTACAGTGCAACGCAGTTTTTTATTAGTTTCTGTTCCGTAATTTTTGACAGTTTCATACTTTTGACCTGTTAAACTTTATATTTTTCATTCCGTTTTTTCCGTGTCACAGTTTTATAACATATACAAAATTATAAAAATACAAAAAAAATAAAATCCGAAAAAAAAACCAGAAAAAACCGAGAGGGTACAAATGGTGTTTTCAGGGGGTTTACATATATCATAACCCCTAAAAAAGTCTCCTATAAACTGCGACGTTGACCAAGTCAGTTCTTTTTAGTTGGCCATTTTTTACGTCCAAGATTTAATGTATATTTTCGTTGACTGGAATTTGTAAGCTTGACGAAAAAAGAAGATACAGTATAAAACATTATGAGCATGTATAAAAATTGAAAATTCGAGTTAAAAAATTAAGTTGACATTAGCACAAAGGATTCAAAGGGGAGAAGAACAATTTGACTGATCGCAAGTTTGGAGCGCAGTAAGAGCATCGACGAAAGACTTGATGCATTAAATGCATTTAATGAACATCACATTTATTAACTAAAGCTTCTACAAAAGACTTGGTGTGTATCAAATTTTTGTAAAAAATCTTCCAAAAAGCCTTGAATGCAATGCAAAAAACTTATAAAAAAGCTTTTTTTAATAGTGAAAAGTCTTTAAAAGATTTTTTCCATTGTGAATGCTCTAAGTTGAAGTGTTTTTGTAAAAAGCCAGTAACTAGAGTTTAATGTTTTAATTATAAACTTGTTTGGCAATAAGTACATATAGCGTTTTTTTTCCTTAAACACAATCGTCTGGTATCTTTTGTTTTGCCAAACATTAACCAAATGCTTAATGTATTCGACTTCTTCATGTCACATTGTTATTTACCTTTTCAATTTGAATAGTGAGAACCTAATTAGGTTGAATTTGATATACATACAAAACTCATGGCCCGTTTGGTTTATAAGTGGGATTAGATTTGGATTTGGTCTAAGATTTGAATTTGATGTAGGTTTAAAAGAAAGAAATTAAATTTGTTTATATATTTTTATTATAAAATTTAAATAAAAATTATTGTATAAATATTAAATTAGTTAAGTATGTGAGAGAAGAGAAATGAGTTCCATGGGTTTTGAGTAAAATCAACCAAGTTAATAAGAATTACAAAAACCCTTAAAAATGAGTTTTAAAAAGGTGGATCATATCAAACAAACATCCATTTTTTGGACTCAACCCAAAGCCCCCTATAAACCCTCCAACCAAACGCACCCTCAATTTTTTTGTCAAAGGAGATCTTAATAGCAAGGCTGTCAAACTCGCGAGTTTACACGTAAGATCGTACGATCTTACGTGCCCACCTGATAAAATCGTGTAGGATCGGTGTAGGATCGCATAAGAGGTAGGATCGTAAGTGGGATCGTAAACTCGCACGTAAGATCGTAAGATCGTTTGTCGATACTAGTTTACCAAATTACGAAGTTACTAACTTACTCACTTACATACTTACTAGCCCATTACTTTTTTTAGGCCAAAAAAAGAACAATACGAGTCCGTTGATCTCAATAACAACTATTGACGTTTCATTTCCAGATTTTCTAATCAATAAACTTAATTATCTACTTTCCTCAAATTGAAATTACATAAAACAAATTAGGGTTCTTCTTCTCACGTTCTAGTTACCTGAAGCAAAAAGTTTCTTACAGGTAATTGTTGTTTTTTCTTTTACCTTTTCATAGTTTTAACTATTAACCTTTAAGTTTTAATTTAGACAGCTTAATTGTAGTGATACTAGTCATGTTCTTTGTTTTGAGACGTTTATTACGCATGTTTTGTAATTTTATTCCGCTAAATCGTGAATGTGACGATTGAAACTTGACTTTTTTGTGTTTTACTTTTACTTTAGTATTTTATATTTGAACTTTGACATTTTCAAGAGGATATTATATAAATTTATCTTTGATGATGAGTAGAAATAAAAATAGTTTGACTCGTTTATCCGTTGCTTACAGAACATGATAAATTGGTAGGATCTTACGATCTCGATCCGATCTTACGATCTCGATCCGATCTTACGATCTCGATCTTGCAAAGACAAAAACGATCCCAGATGGGATCGCGATCTTGACAGCCTTGCTTAATAGCATTGTGGGAAAACGAGTATATTTAATGGGGGACAAATGATATGAAGTTATGAACTTACTACTTGACAGGGGCTCATGTGAAGGGCCCAGAGCGTTTGAAGTTTTGGGTTGGTTTGGTTAGGTCATGACTCATAAAATGTGAATTATTGTCTTTGTAATGGGCTTTGCTGACTTTGGTTCCTTGATGGTTATACACTTGTACGAAACATAAATTTCAAAAGTTAAGTGCTCAAGTAGATTTGAAAACTAAATAATTATATTTATATTTCAAAGGCAAATATTTAAATGTTGTTTGTTTATTAAGAAGTTTTAAATTTAAATATGATTCGCATATCTAAATATGTGATAGAAAACGAATAATGTCATTTGTTTTTTTTAAAACATCTAAATGACTAGAATAATAATAAATAATTTATATATCATTAATAGGTAATAAAATCCCCTTCTAAGGGGGTGTTTGTGATTGCTTAATGAAAATAGATTATGTGTTTTGAAAACGAATAATCAAATAATCAGCTTTTACAAAACGTAATTTTAAAATATAGTGTTCGAGTTTGATTATGTTGTATTATAAAAGAATAATTAGTTAATAAGTTTTTTTTGCCTTTGGGAAATGTGATTATTTAATGATCTATAGTAAATGACGAAAATAACATTAGTGTGGAACAAAGATCTAAAGAAAAGAATATAAAAAGGGGTAAGTTTGTAATATTGCTATCAATGAGAATTGCGTTTTACAAAAGTAAGTGTCTACCTGCTGCCACAAAATGGCGTTTTGAAGCCATAAAAAACGTAAAAAATCAATTATTTATTTATTTTTGCCAAACACTTCAAACGAATTATTTGCGTTTTTGAACCGCCATCATCAAATAATTTATGCCTAAACGCAAAGCCAAATACCCTCTAAGTCTTGTTGGGCAAGAGTTTTTATCTTTTTAACGCATTTCAACAAGGAATAAAAGACAAACAACTTTAATTGTCAACAACTCTTAACGGTTCATATTTGTAAGCCATTAAGAAAACAAACACAACCTCACTACCCTAATACACCTCATGTGTTTTCATTTAGACTTTTTTTTTTCTTACTTGAAGTTTTGACTCGTAATTTGACTCGACATTACGAGCCGACTAAGACGACTACCTTTATAATTTTTTATCCACAAGTTTTAAGTTGATTAAACCATCACATACCACTCTGCTAAAGCCTTTTTGTCACTATATAAATTTTACTGTTGGATATTAGCTAACTATCACAGTATAATTGTAACACAAGCTTTAGATGGTAAAAAAGATCATTCACTATGGAACATTTTTACTAGCGTTTAAGAGCTGAAAATTCATATACTTTATATACAACTATTACAATGTTCGATTAGGGGTGTTGATTGGTTTGGTTATCGGGTTATTCGGTTAAATTATTTTTGGATCAACTCGAAAACCAAATTTGAATTCGGTTCGGTTTTTGGGTTGAACCGAATAACCCGAATTACACAATTTATTTTAAAAAATAATAATAATTACATAGATATTTAGCAAAAAAATATTTCAAGCATAAAAAGTGTTTTTTATATTATGATAAAATTTTAATGGTATATTTATATATATAAATATATAAACAATAATATATATATTTATATAAATTCGGTTTTCAGTTCGGTTTTCCAAAACTATATCCAACCCGAAAACCGAATTTGTAGTTCGGTTCGGTATTGACAAATTCGGTTCGATTGTTTTCGGTTCGGTTCGGTTCGGTTTTGATTTTCAGTTTATTCGGTTTTTCTGCTCACCCCAGTTTGATCCGGTTTTGGTTCTTGCATTTATTATCCGATTTGTGAACCCCTGTTTGGACCAAGACTTATTGGGCCTTCGGCCCCCATACACAACCGAATAAATTTGTTTATGAAGTTACATAGCTGTGAATCTGTGATATAGTTTCCAAATTCCAAATGAAAAATTATTTGCATGTATCTAACCGTGATATGCTTGAACAAATCACATATATTCATTTCTGACTCTGCATACCAAACAAGATATAATTTTCATTTCTAAACATGATATGCATAACCGTATCCAACACACACATGGACGGACCTTAGTGGAGACCGGGGAGGGTCACGGCCCTCCCAAAACCTTGAGGTTTTACTTATGTTTACTTAAAAGAAATACAACTTTGATCATCCCAAATTAACTGATATAGCACCCGGCCCTCTTAATAAATTCACCTAAGTTCCGTCTATGAACACACATTTATATGAGTGCATATAGAAGCCAATAATATTGTTTCCAAACGAGGAATTCAGACTATAATAATGTAGCATTATACAAACCTACAAAAATCGGGGGAGCCCGGGTATAATCATTAAGTGCAATCGCCCGGGACGACCCGATCCAAAACCCACGGGTTTAGACAATTAATGTGATCCGATATTCCGATCCAACCCTTCCTTTTCTTTATTCCCGAGGTAGTGTCATACGTGTCCACAAACACATACCCTACCCATCTCTCTTAGATCTAATCGCCATCTATCTTAGAAATCCACCGCCCCAACACACACTTTCAATTCATCAAAATAAAGCAAATCCACTCCTTCTCATCAATCAGGTAATATTTATATGTATGCTATTGTTTTGGTTTGTGAGATTGAGGTAGTGTAAATCTGTGATCACATTGATGTATTGATTGTGTTAATTCACTAAATTGTGTTGAGTTTGTGTAATTAGGGTTTGATTGTTGGTTTTGAAAGAGTTGAAGGATTTGCAGAACGATCCGCCTACGTCATGCAGTGTTGGTATAAGTTTATAGCTTTTTTAATAGATTTTGTAAATTTTAGTTTTGCTATGTGAAATTATGGTAGGGGATGTTTAGTTAATATCACGTTAGTCGACTTCGGTTATTGTCAATAGAATTATTATTTAACATGATTTGGGAGTTTATATTGGTGTTTATAGATGAGCTTAGTTGACCTAATAATACTTAAGCAAAAAGAGTTAAGGAACTAACGCTGGATTTGTTATAACAGATTATAAGTTGCATGTGTGTAGCCATTTACAATACAATTTGAGTAACTTTCGACCCATAGGACCCGTTTACTAGCAACGCAATATGAAAGCACATTACTTTATGTTGTTTGGCGTATGAAAGTTAAGATGAGTATCAGTGATATATGCCATAGAAATTAACATATTGACTAATATAACGTTAACCATTAGAATATCAACGTATATTACATATATTTGTAAAGAAGCTCGATGTAGTTTAGATGCATTATCCTGTATTGGTAACGAAATGCAAGTACATTGTAGCAGACATTTTTTGTTTATTTGCAAGTAAACCATTTGTCTATTCGAATAGGACGATGCTATTAGTATTCACGCTGATTAAACCGGGTGGTTACCATTCAGAGAATAAAAAAGGGATTTTGAAGTATCAGCCGAATCACATAAGCTCAATAATAAGTTTAAACAAATAATGGGGTATTAGTAATTTTATATTTTTGTTGGGTTTTGTTTTGTTTTTAAAATATTTCAGAGGGGTGTTTGTTTTTGCTTATTTTTTTGGCTCATCTGCAGGCTTACATGGTTCGGATTACATTTTAAAAGCCTATTTATCCGGCTTAGCCACTTAAACTCATGAGCCCAAACATAAGGTTGAACAAACACCCCTTTCACGATTTTTTATAAAGTAATTGTTGGGATTAAAAGACTTCTTTGATGATCTTAGAGCTACTGCTGCTAAGCATAAATTAGTGTTGTTAGTAATCTTAATGAAAAATATGCTTTGTAGTTATTACTTTTAGTTTCTATTGCTAGTGTAAGTTACTACTGCTAGTGTATACTACTACTGCTAGTTATTACTGCTAGTGTAACTTAGTACTGCTAGAGTAAAGTTAGTACTGCTGGTGAAGATTGAAGAAAATATTTTAAGTATTTACTACTGCTTGTACACAGTTAATGCTGCTGGTGTATAAGTTACTACTCAGAAAAGATAAAGATTGCTTAAAGATCAAATTACTTAGTTGATAAGGATTGTTATTTATAGAATAGATCTTTAAGAATATTCTAACTTTTTATAATATATTGTAAATCGACTAGGACTCCTTGGTATATAAAAGGAGGACCTAGGACATAAAATTCTAAGTATCAAACGAGTCATTCATAGAGTTGTTCATAGCTTTAAGGTTTTGTAACCCTAATACTAGAAGAGTATTCGTATTATTTGTAATAATAATATTGGAGCTTTTATTGTTGAATTATATTGTTCTTGTGTTACTGTTTCATTGAAGAATTCTTCCTATATTAAAGATTAGATTCCGCATAATCTTTAGTATTATCAAACAAGGTTTCTATCATAAGTTGTGTAGGATTTATCTTGCATAACTAAACCTTACACAAGCTAAGGAATTCAAGATCCATTGAAGTGGGATCAACAAGTGGTATCAGAGCTTGTTGCTTTGAGAAACTTTGCTAAGAAGACATGGATCAAGACTCAGTACATATGGTGGTTGCATCAAAAGTGCCTATGCTCAAACTAGGTGAGTATGAGCTTTGGAGAATGAGGATGAAACAACACATCCAGATGATTGATTATTCTCTATGGGAAGTCATAGAAAATAGGAATGCACCTCCAGTAACAAAAGCTGTTGAAGGTGTTGAGACTATAATTGCTCCTTCAACTGCTGAAGAAAAGGCACAAAGGAGGTTAGAGTTGAAGGCAAAAAGCACTTTATTTATGGGCATCCCTAATGAACATCAATTAAAGTTTAACTCCATCAAAGATGCTAAGTCATTGCTTTAGGCTATTGAGAAAAGGTTTGGAGGGAATGCTGCTACTAAAAAGACTTAGAGGAATCTTCTAAAGCAGCACTATAAATTTTTTACTGCATCTAGCTCAGAGGTATTAGATCAAACCTTTGATGGGCTTCAAAAGCTTATCAGTCAGTTGGAGATTCATGGTGAAAGTATCTCACAAGAAGATGTGGATCAGAAGTTCTTAAGAAGTTTGTCACCAAAATGGAACACACATACCATTGAGTGGAGGAACAAGCCTGAGATAGATACATTAAGCTTGGATGATCTTTACAACAACCTGAAGATCTATGAACCATAGGTCAAAGGAACATCAATCTCAAGCACACAAAACGTAGCCTTTGTGTCCTCAAACAGCACCAGCAACACAAATGGAGAAGTTAATACTGCTTATGGTGTTACAACTGCTAGCACTCAAGCTACTACTGTTAACTCAAAAACAATTGATAACTTAAGTGATGCTGTTATCTGTGCTTTCTTTGCAAGTCAACCAAACAGTCCACAACTTGACAATAAGGACTTGCAACAAATTAATCCTGATGATTTAGAAGAGATGGACTTAAGGTGGCAAATGGCTATGCTAACAATGAGGGCAAGGAGATTCTTGAAGAACACTGGAAGAAAGCTTACTGTTAATGGGAATGAGACCATTGGTTTTGATAAGTCTAAGGTGAAGTGTTACAACTGTCACAAAAGGGGACATTTTGCAAGGGAGTGCAGGGCTCCAAGGAACCGAGAAAACAGGATTAGGGAGAACACAAGAAAGGTTATGCCAGTAGAGACAACTATATCTAATGCTTTGATCTCATGTGATGGTCTTGGTGATTATGATTGGAGTGATCAAGCAGAGGAAGGTCCAACTAGTTTTGCACTCATGGCTTACTCTTCTATAAGTTCTAACACTGATGTATCTACTGATTCAAACTGTTCATCATCTTGTTTGGAAAATGTTAAAATTCATAAAGAATAAAATGAACAACTGTTAAAATACTTAAGGACATCTAAAATAAATGTTATTACTTATAAAACAGGTTTAGAGTTTGTAGAAGCAAGACTTCATGTTTGTAAGAAAAATGAGTCTGATTATTAAGAAGATATCAAGCTCATAAAACGTGAGATTTATTTAAAAGAAGTAGCCATTACAGAGCTTAGGAGGAAGTTGGAACTGGCTCAAAAACAAATAGATGAAATTCAGCTAACAGTAGAAAAACTTGAGAATTCATCTAAAAGCTTAAGCAAACTAATAGACTGTCAGATAGTTGATACGTGCAAAACAGGTTTAGGTATAATGTTGTTCCACCTCCCTATACAGGAAACTTTATGCCTCCAAAACTTGATTTGTCATTCTCTGGTCTAAAGGAGTTTGTGAATGAGCCTATAGTTATTGAACCTACAGTTAAGAAGCCTGTAGTTGAGACCAGTGAAGCTAAGGATAGTGCAGACAAGCCTAAGGTTGTTAAGAAGAATAATGGTGCTCCAATTATTTTAGATTGGGTGTCTGATAGTGAGGAAGAAGATGTACCTCAGGCTAAGATTCAAAAGAAAATAGTTAAACCTAGTTTTTCTAAAATAGAGTTTGTTAAATTTAAAGAGCAAGTAAAAACACCTAGAAAAATATTTGTTAAACAAGATATTCAAAATAGGCTGAATACACATAGTCTTAGAGGAAACCAAAGAAACTAGAATTACATGATGTCTCAAAGATTAGGGAGTAATTTTGAGATGATTAACAAAGCTTTCTATGTGTGTGAAAGTTTTAATCACCTGCAGTATGATTGTAATAACCATCAGATACAGTTTAATAATAAAAATATGGTAAAACTAGTATGGAACTATACTCAAAGGGTGAATCACCAAAATTTTTCTAGAATGACTCACCCCAGTCCTAAAAGGAACATGATTCCAAAAGCAGTATTAATGAGGTCTGGCCTAGTATCACTTACTACCGCTAGACCAGTTAATACTGCTCAACCAAGATCAACAGTGAATAGTGCAAGACCAATGACAAATGTTTTTAATAAAGCACATTCAACTGTTAGAAGGCCCATTAACAAGAATACAACATTTATTTTTAATCATAGGGTTAATACTATTAATAATAAAAATGTTAATACTGCTAGGCCAAAAGAAGTAGTTAATACTGCTAAGCCAAAAGCAGTAGTTAATGCTATTCTGGGAAACTATGTTAATGTTGTTAAGACCTCAGCTTGTTAGGTTTGGAAACCAAAGACTAAAGTTTTAGACCATGTTTCTAAACACAACAGTGCATCAATGAAATTTAAAA